>CAUYQU010037050.1:0-29519 GCA_963574635.1 Cheracebus regulus
TCTCCCACAACCAATCGAGCTGTTTCACTCCCTATAAAAACCCCCTGTCTAAAAATAGACTCACTATAAAAACTCCCTGTCTAAAAATAGACTCACTCCCTATAAAACTCCCTGTCTGAGAGGAGTCTGTGCGACTTCTCCGGCCCCTCCTGTCAGGACCGCAGAACCTCACCCAGGAGCCTGAATAAATTCCCTTGCATTGGATTATTTTGGTGCTGGCCTCAGTTTCTTCATTTTATCCTCAGAAACAAACCTCATACTACCTGTTATGCCTGAAACTCATTGAGTGCTCAATGATGAATGTTGGCGGAGAGCCTGAATATTATGACTTATTTCTGTGTGCTGAGATTGCCAGTGCTCATGGCCTCAGTTTCTCCATCTGTGAAACAGAAATATTCCTAAGACCTCCTAAGAGCATTGCAAGACTTAAAGTTGGTGGAAATACCTCACATGACACCAACTTGAGATTAGTAACCTCTACCCTGGCAATTTTTCTTTCTGGTTCTTCAACTCATCAGCTGTGTCACCTTGGGCAAGTCACTTTAATCTATCTGTGCCTCGGTTTTCTTATCTGTAAAGTAGGCATCAGCATACCTGTAGTCACACACTAAGATCTGGAACTTCTGTTTTTTATTTTTTTATTTTTTTAAATTTTTTAATTCAGGAGGCTGAGGCAGGAGAATCAATTGTATTGAGCTGAGATTACACCACTGCACTCAGGCTGAAGTGCAGTGGTGTAATCTTGATTCACTGCAATTGATTCTCCTGCCTCAGCCTCCTGAAGAGCTGGGACTACAGGCATGCACCACCATGCCTGGCTAATTTTTTGTATTTTAGTAGAGACAGAGTTTTACCATGTTGGCCAGGATGGTCTCGATCTCCTGACCTCATCATCTGCCAGCCTCTGCCTCCCAAAATGCTGAGATTACAGGTGTGAGCTACTGTGCCCGGCTAAACCTCTGCTTTTAAGTGTGCCCTGGCCCCTTCCCCAATATTTCTGACTATGGAAGAGAAATTGCGAGAGAGATTTTGTCAAGGTTCAAAGCTGCCTGAATCCTGAAAAAATAGGTAGGGCTTGAAAGCTGGAAAGTGCTCAACCTCTGTATTACGCAGCCCTTCTTAGCTCCACCTAGGTGCCATTCCAGCATGCTGCCTGGGCTCCCTGCCACGAGTGTCATTCCTTCTAGCTCTCTGCACTACACACAGGGTGACCTTACTAAAACGTCCATCTGACCACACCGCTGCCCAGCTCAGACCCCTCCAGTGTCTCCTCTTGCTCTCAGGAGAAGAGCCAAGCATGCAGCATGGCATACAGAGCCCTTCACAGTCTGGGCCCCAGAGCCTCTCTGGACTTTTCCCCTCTCCCCAGCTCCCCACGGGAAACTCTGTGTTCCTGCCAGGCTGTGTTTTGTCATTCCAGCAGTTCTCCAGGCCCCTCCCTGCCTCTGTGCTTTTACACAGGCGCTATTTTTTTTTTTTTTTTTGTATTTTAGTAGAGATGGGGTTTTGTCATGTTAGCCAGGATGGTCTCTTGTTTTGCCTGCCAAGAATGCACTTCCTAGCACCGTCCTCCTGACTTACTGCCACTCTTGTTTAAGGATTCAGTTTGAGTCACTTCCATAGGATCTAGGATTCCTTCACAGATCCATCTTCTCCCCTTTCCCCAAGGCTAGGATGACAGACCACTCAGGTTTCCTTGACTCCATGCACACTTCTGTATCCCTCCCTCTTCTGCACTTGACCGTGAGCTTCTAAAGGGCAAGAGGATGAAAACACTTAATAAGCACCTACATGTGTGCTAGGTGCTGTTCTAAGCTCTTTACATATAATGATGTACTCCCTACCCATAACCATCTTATGATAGCTGCTCTTTTCAATCCCCATTTTACATAAGATGTAATTAAGCACAGAGAGGTTAAATAACTTACCCACAGTCACACAGCTAGTTAGTAGCAGAGGCAGCAGTTTTATGCGGCTGTCATGGAGAGGAAATTGGTATTTGTTGAAATGTGGCAAAAGAATTGAAGAAGAGAAATATCAGCCTTGAAGAAGAGAACATCACCCAATTCTGCCCAATTCCAGGGCAGAAGCAAACTCTTAAGAAATATCATTAAGGAAACTCTGAGCCAGGTATGGTAGCTCACACCTATAATCTCAGCACTTTGGGAGGCTGAGGCAAGAGGATTGCTTGAAGCTGGGAGTTCAAGACCAGCCTGGGCAACAAAGCAAGACTCTGTCTCTACAAAATAAAATACATTAGCAGGTACCATGGCAAGTACCTGTAGTCCCAGCTACTTGAGAGACTAAGGTGAGAGAACTGCTTGAGCCCAGGAGTTTGAGGCTGCAGTGAGCTATGACAGGGCCAATGTACCACTCCAGCCTTGGTGACAGAGTGATGCCCTGTCTCCAAAAAGAAAAAAGTAAAAGACCTCTGGTGCTTAGGTCTTCATAGTAGTTGGTGGGGGTGGGGGGAGGGGCAAGGTAAGGGGAGTGATGCATAAGAAAAGTTAGAAAATTGATGAAAGTATTTTTTTCTATTGCTCATCTATCCTCGAGAAGACTTGTGGATGACAGGATGCGAACTAGAATGGAGAGTTCTTGGTTTGGAAGAAAATCCATAAAATATGAATATGGAAGGCATATACTATATATATTTTAGTCAAATCAATAAGGGAACAAAGAAAAGAACATGATGAGTACTTTCTGTAGTGGAAATTTATTCCAGAGTATGTTTGGGGTTGTGAATTTCTTTGTAGACAGGTAACTTCTTGGTGCTGGAGGTAACATCCATGGGCACTTGTAGGCTTGAGTTGGAGATTTTGGGGCATCAGAGTGTAGTAACAGGACGGTGTCATTCCCCTTCCTGGCCTTTTAAAATGTTTTTGAGGTCCTATGAGAGAGGCAGGTGAAGACAGTGAAAGAATTGTGTTAACATAACCTTGGAAAGCCTGAGCCCAATGGGGCTTCTTGGGGATGTAGATCTCTTCCAGCAAACACAGAATCCGGGGCTGGTGATCCTCTTCCAGAAAACTGGAGAACATGACAGACTTGAAACCTGGTAGCACTACAATGCTGGTGGCTCACTAAATAACTAGAACAAACTCTAGGAAGGGTCTTTTTGCTCTTGGAGCACTGGATGACTGTTGCCATCTTCACCTAACTGCTGCTGCTGGTCAAGACCTCTCCTTGGGAAAATGATGCTCTGTGTGTGTGTGTGTGTGTGTGTGTGTGTGTGTGTGTGTGTGTGTGTGTGTGTGTGTGTGTGTGCATGAGTGTACTGAAATAATTGCTCTGTGAAGCGCTGACTCTGTTGGTTCTAATTTGAACCATTTGCTGGAGGACCCATCATAACCATATTTGATGGTAGACAGTATTCTGCTTCTCAATTTGTGGATGCTTCCTCACTTAGATGAATTTCTGTAAGTTACAACAGAGTCATTAAGTTAGAGGAACCATAGCTATTGGTGAAGTAGCTGCTAGGCTTAAATTGTGAGGTCTTGGCTGGCTTAACTGGTGAAGTTTGCAGATTTCCTTCTCCACCTAGTGGCAGGAGCAAGAGCTCTTGAGACATGAAGGGCAGCTGAAGCCTCCATAGGCTGTCACCAGGTCAGAAGTTGCAGCACCTGGGTTCTGGGTTCCAGGACTTATGTGATTCCTGTTTCACTAGCAGATGCAGATGGGAGCAGAACTGATGTATAGACAAGTGTCAGGATCTTTGACACTTCTCAGAGACATTTGGGAAGGAGAAATCAAGGGAAAGGCCAAACTCACTGTTGGGCAAGCAGGTAAGGACTCAGAGCACCAAGATTTAGGAGAACTTCAGTTCTGTGGGTGGTAAAACTGGCATTTATAGGTGGATTAAGGGAAAAGTAGAAAGAGAGATCTCACACCTTGAGCTGCACTGTTCTCTTGAATCTCAGCTATTGTTAGACAGCAATGCATGCTAGGCTTCACCTTGAAAAGGCACAAGAGGTTTGCACCACTAGATGTGACAATTTGAAGTCCAGTGACATATTTCCTCTTTGTTCCTTTAGTATTAACTAGCTCAGAAGAGAGAGTTTGATTGACACAGGATTCCACCATATATCATGAAATGCCCCTATTAGACAGGATTCTTTCCAAGGCACCTGCCCAGCAGCCCATGTACGATGGTCATTGCCTGTGCACACGTCCTTAGTCCAGGCATAGATAGTCACGATGGTTGGTATCCTTTGAAAGCACATGATCCAGAGGGCTATGTAAGAGCAAATTCACCTGGACATGTTTAAAAAACTCATGCTACATGAGTGACTGGCACTTACAGATTGTCTACTTGTCTTTTGCATGTGAATCGTGTATATGGCTTCACGGTGGATTTGAATTCATCTGACTTTATCATGTTTTTGTTCTTGAAACTGATGATTGGCATGACATAGAGACAATAACACCACATGGTCTTGTGCAATATGGTCAGTAGGTGAATACATTGATAATAATCACAAGGCAGGATCCAAGTGAAACCTTTGGTCACAGATATTAAGATCTAGAGACAGCTGGAAACCTTACCATTTCCTGCATGGGTAGAAGGTACTGCACAGCATAAAATGCCAAGGATCATCAAGAACATGGAAAGCTTTCTGGATGTGAATGGTAAGAATGGCACCTCCAAATTGATGGATGATCACAATGGCTGGTTCCATCTGTCCTTCTCTCCAGATAACTCGATCAGTTCCTTGGGCCTCAGCAGGCATGCATGTGCCCAAAGTCTAGTGAATATAGTTCCTTTACTTTCTTTGTCTGGTTTCTCTATCCCAGCAATTCCAAACCAGTCTGTTAAGATGTGAGCCGTTAGAGAGACAGGAGAGGCTGAAAGTAGCAGGCAGTTATATAATGTTGTAATGGAAAAAAAAAGACAGATTTTTAATTTTAATTTTTAGTTAGGCTGGAGACATGGTTCTGGCTGCCAGAAGTTATCATGAGGTATATACACTCAAAGACAGTCTCACCTCAGCCTTCTCTTCCTTGAGCTGGGACTGCATGTGGTCACAGCTTCTATGGGGGATGACTTGGTAGCAGTGTCAACCTCAATGACATGGGAAGTGTCAGGGCACACACGATCAAATGCCTATAGGGCCCAGTTAGCTAAATTAATGAACTGGGCTGAACAGTGACTAAGGTATATGAGAGGGTCCTTGCCCTTTGCTACCTAAAGAATGCAACATTTCTCAGCTCCCATTCACTGGGCCATCTTGCCAGATTTGGTATTTCAGGAAAGCCAAGTTTTGCGCATAAAATTTGCAAACTTTTATTTTCCCAAACCACTGAGCATACCAAGCCGAATGCATCTGTGGGCCGAACATGGCCCACAATCATTGTTTTTTTGATCATCAATATTTGTGAATGTGCCCAGCTTACTGCCTGGCATACAATAAGCTTTCCGCTCCCCTGAGTTCTCTCCCTCTCTCTGCTAGCCAGGAAGCCTTTGTATGATCAGGAAGGGAAATAAGATTAAGTCCAAGATGGGTGGAGGTTGTCTTTTTGTTGTCTTAATGGGTTAAGCCTCATCATTAAATTTTCCTGAGCTGTTGGCTTTTGGTAGAAGAAATACCAGCCAGGCCTGAACATCCTGAAAGCTCTATTAATCTTTCTATAACCCCATTAACACTCACTGCATATTTCCTGAGAAAAAGGATTGGAAATGACCAAAGCTCACAGTATGGAAATATCTGTCATGTACCCAGCAGCTGAGGGGAGGTTGTGTAGGCACACAATGGGAAGATTGTTAGAACACGTTTGCTTCAAAATTGTTAAAGGAAGGAGGACTGAGAGGGAAAGAAGCACTTCACCCGGGAAGTCTTATCACTTGACAATCATTACAATAGCATCACCTGTATTTTTCATCTAGAAGTATCTATTACCTTGAACCTGGGGTTAGATGCCTGCTCCCCAGGGGAAATCCGGAAGCAGGGATTTATTCATGCAGCAATAATTGAGGAGTTCATTTTATTCCAGTGTGGATCTTTCAACCACAATCAATTTCATGCTTTGTCATAAATAATGGAGGTCACCCAGGCAGCCGGGTGGAGCGGGGGAGTCTGGCTGGTACTGTTGACAGTGTTCAAACAGTATCAACAGAGAGGGGGACAGAGCCCACTGTGACAGCAAGCTTGGAAAGAGTTTGAGTGGCAGGGTGTTTTTCTTTTTTATATTTTTTTTCTAAACAGACCTCACCCCCTTTGAATGAGAAAGACGTTCAGATATTGTAGATTAACTGCTAGGGGAACAGCAAGATTTCATCAGCTGTGTCAAATACTCCGGCAGCATCTGGGAGTGTGCTATAATAGCTCAACTTCATATTCAGTCCCCTAAGGCGCCCGGATCTGCTTCTTGGGGAAACCCTGTCGGTGGAGGAATTAATAAGTGGACTGCTGTAATTGATAGAGTTTCAGGGGTGCTACAGGTGAGGTGCCTTGAGGCAGGGTAGGAAGTGGCTATTTGAAGTCTGAATTATATGAGAGTAGGGAAGACAGGGTAAAAAAAAAAGTCTTGGCTGCTTTACAGAGATTTTCTATTTCTAATAAAATAAGATATACAGTTTTTAAACATCTCATCTGAAGGATACTGATTAAATACACCTCCCAGGCTAGTCCTCTTTCCCTGGCTTACTGGACTACTGACTCTGTCAACCTCTTTCCAGCCCCAGGGCCTTTGCATGGGCTCCTTCTGTGGTCTGACTCTTCTTCCCTTTCTTCACCTGGCTAAGGCTTACTCGACCTTATGTTTCCAGCTTCCATATAAGTTCCTCAAGGAGATGTTCCAGACCAAATTGTATGCTCTCATAGCAACTTGTACCACTCTTTTCCAGTACTGGTCTTGGTTAAAATTAAATAATCATTTGTCCAGCTGGAATATAAATCACTCTGCTGTAAAGTCATATACTTACACATGTGCAGCACTATTCACAATAGCAAAGACATGGAATCAACCTAAATGCCCATCAGTGGCAGACAGGATAAAGAAAACATGGCACATAGACACCATGGAATACTATGCAACTCTGAAAAAGAGTATTATGTCCTTTGCAGGGACACAGATGGAGCTGGAGGCCATTATCCTCAGCAAACTAACACAGGAACAGAAAACCAAATACTGCATGTTCTCACTTATAAATGGGAGCCAAATGATGAGGACACATGGACACACGGAGGAAAGCAGTGGACACTGAGGGCTACTTGAGAGTGGAGGGTGGGAGGAGGGAGAGGGTCAGAAAAAATAACTACTGGGTACTAGGCTTATGTACTACTGGGTACTAGGTGATGAAGCAATCTGTACAATAAACCCCCAGACATGAGATTACCTGTATAACAAACCTGCACATGTACCACTTTGGGTATATACCCAGTAATGGGATTGCTGAGTTCAAGAGGAGTTTTGATTTTAGCCCCTTGTGAAATCTTCACACTGCTTTACACTCCCACCAAGAGTGTATAAGTGTTCCCTTTTCTCTGCAACCTCACCAGCATCTGTTATTTTTTGACCTTTTAATAGCCAGTCTGAGCTGTATGAGATGGTATCTCACTGTGGTTTTGATGTGTTTTTCTCTAATGATGAGGGATATTGAGCTTTTTTATTCACATGCTGTTGGTCACATCTACATTTTCTTTTGAGAAATGTCTGTTCATGTCCTTTGCCACTATTTAATGGGATTGTTTAGAAACATTTTTTTTGAATCCCCATTAATGACTCTGTCAACCAAATGCAAATTCATGGAGTCACAGAATGTCAGGGCTATTATTATTTAGCCTGCTTTTATAGTTTAGCAAATTAGTATCTTAAGGCACATGGAGTTGTCATTCATTTTATTCACTTATTTATTCATCCAACATTGGCACTGAGCCATGTTGGCTCACGGGATGCTGGACACAGAATGAAAGAAATGAAAAAAATATTCCTGTAATCAAGGCTCATAACAGAGTGGTGGAGACGGCTGTGTAAACCAACAATTGCAATAGACCCTAGCATATGATATGACAATGCTGTCAATTGTAGGAGCATCGAAGAAGGGCCCCTAAATCATCCTGGGTCATGGGTTCGTCTCATTCTTGAGCTGATTTTTGAAAGACAATGGAAATTTTCAGAGTGGATTCAGTGTGTAAAGGCATTCCAGCCAAAGGAAATAACGTGCACAAGAGTTTGGCTTGGTTGAACCTCTGGGGGATACACATAATTTAGTATTGCTGGAAGGCCTCCCTCCTTCCCTCCCTCCCTTCTTTCCTTCCTTCTTTCCTTCCTTCCTTCCTTCCTTCCTTCCTTCCTTCCTTACTTACTTCCTTCCTTCCTTCTTTCCTTTCTTCCTTCCTTTCTTCCCTCCTTCCATTTCCTCCCTCCCTCCCACCCTCTCTCCTTCCTTCCCTCCCACCCTCTCTCCTTCCCTTTCTCCCTTCCTTCCTTTTCTTTCTTTCTTTCCTTCTTTTTCTTTCTTTCTCTCTCTTTCTCTTTCTCTTTCTTTCTTTCTTTCTTTCTTTCTCTCTCTCTCCCTTCCCTCTCTCCTCTTTCTTTTCTTCTCTTTCTTTCTTTCTCTCTCTTTCTCTCTCTCTTTCTCTCTTTCTTTCTTTCTCTTTCTTTCTTTCTCTTTCTTTCTTTCTCTCTCTCTCTTTCTTTCTTTCTTTCTTTTTCTTTCTTTCTTTCTTTCTTTCCTTCCTCTCCCCTCCCTCCCTCCTCTTTCTTTTCTCTTTCTTTCTTTCCTTCTTTCTTTCTTTTTTTTCTGTCTTTTCTTTCTTGTCTTGCTCTGTCACCCAGGCTGGAGTGCACTGCCATGATCATAGCTCACTGCAGCCTTGACCTCCTGGGCTCAAGCAATCCTCCCACTTCAACCTCCCAAAGTGCTGAGATTACAACCTGAGCTACTGTGCCCAGGCCTGGAAGGTATTTTAACAATTGGGGGTGGTGAGACATGAGCCTGGGAGGGATAGAAGTCAGACTGTTGGGGGACTTTTAATAAAGAGCTAAAAGATTGGTATTTATTCTGGGACAAAGGGGAAAAATAGTGGGGATTTCATCATATGGCATGTACAAATTCCAACCCATGAACTCAAATGTGCAAAAAAGCTAACTTATTTTTTGCTGAACTCAACTTGATTTCTGAATTTGAGCCCTCTCATTTCAACTTTAATGTCACTCATTTTAGGAATTCCTCTAAAGTAGGTCTCTGAAATTATCTCATGTTCTGGGATCTTACATGCTGTCAAGGGATTTAGGGAAGCCAGCTGG
Organism: Cheracebus regulus; assembly: GCA_963574635.1. Classification (NCBI taxonomy): domain Eukaryota; kingdom Metazoa; phylum Chordata; class Mammalia; order Primates; family Pitheciidae; genus Cheracebus; species Cheracebus regulus. The sequence continues at coordinate 9,250 of CAUYQU010037050.1, forward strand.
TCTCGAAGTAGTCCATCCACTGCTTGACCAGTGTATTAATCTGTTCTCACACTGCGAATACAGACATTCCCAAGACTGGGTAATTTATAAAGAAAAAGAAGTTTGGTAGACTCACAGTTTCACAAGGCTGGGGAGGCCTCACAATCATGGCAGAAGGCTAAGAAGGAGCATGGGCCTGTCTTGCATGGCAGCAGGCAAGAGATTGTGTGCAGGGGAACTACCTTTTACAAAACCATCAGATTTTGTGAGACTTATTCACTATCATGAGAACGGGAAAAACCCTTCCCCACGATTCAATTACTTCCTACCAGGTCCCTCCCATGACACATAGGAATTATGGGAACTGCAATTCAAGATGAGATTTGGGCGGAGACACAGCCAAACCATGTCCACCAATCATAAGGATGACTGATAATGAAGAGTTTATTACTTCTGCCTGAGTGACAGGTCTAACAGCTCTCAATAGCCAAGCTATGCCTGAGAATCTTTCACAATCTGGTGATTCCAGCTTCCCCCAGACACACCATTGCAGACTCTTCTCACTTGGCTTCTTTTCTATTACTGTGTTAGTGATGTCAGGAGGTAGACTTCAGGTCACACAAGCTCCAGGGTCCATCAACGTCTCTGCTTTGATTATCTCCTTTTAGTTTGGGAAGCTCTGTGTCCTCACATGGCCGAAGAACAGAAGAGAATAAATAAACTCCATCCTGCAAGCCCTTTTATATAGCAGCATTAATCTACTAATGAAGGCAGAACCCTCATGACCTAAACACCACCCATGAGGCTCCACCTACCAACATGGTTGCACTGGGGATTATGTTTTCAATCATGAATTTGGGGGCACACATTCATACCATAGCAGTCATGTTTTGATTTCTTTCTCATTTACTGTTGTGCATGTTCTATAGATATTTTATTTGTGGCTACCCTGGGGATTACATATAAAATCTTATCACTATGATAATTTATTTCAAATTTATACCTGTTTAATGTCAGTCACATATAAAATCTCTACTTTTTTACAACTTCACATCCCCTATTTAATGTTATTGATATCACACACTGCATCTTATATACTATATAGTCATTAACATAGATTTATAGCTAGTTTTATGCATTTGTGTTCTAGATCTTGTAGAAAATAAAAAGTGGAGTTACAAACCAAAATTATAATAATCCTCTTTTTTATATTTGTCCATGTATTTACCTTTAGCAGAGAACTTGGTATCTTCATACGGCTTCAAGTTATTTCAACCTGAGGGACTCCCTTTAGTGTTTCTCATAGTGCAGTGCTACTGGTAATGTCTTAATTTTTCTCTTATTTTTGAAGGACAGTTTTCCAGATATAGTGTCTTAGTTGAGCAGTTTTTTTTTCCTTTGAGCACTTAAATATATAGTTCCACTGCCCTCTGGCCTGCAAGGTTTCTGCTGAGAAGTCTGCTGACAGTTGTTTGGAGATCTCTTGTATAATGAGTCACTTTTCTCTGGTAGCTTTCAAGATTCTCCTTACCTTTAAACAGTTTAGCTATAATATATCTTGGTGTGGGTCTCTGGATTTATCCTAAATGAAGCTTATTTAGGATCTTTATCCTAAATGAAGCTTATTTAGGATCTTTATCCTAAATAAAGCTTCTTGTATTTGTATATCCATTTCTTTCCTTACATCTGGGAAGTTTTCAGCCATTATTTCTTTTTAAAATTTATGTTTATTTTAAAAAATAAATTACATTTATTCCTTTTTTTAAAGTTAACTTTTATTTTAAGTTCAGGGATATATGTGCAGGTTTGTTATATAGGCAAATTCATGTCACAAGAGTTTGTTGTACAGATGATTTTGTCACCCAGGTATTAAGCCTAGTATTCATCAGGTATTTTTTCTGATCCTCTCCCTTCTCCTAACCTCCATCCTCTGATAGGCCCTAGTGTATATTGTTCCCCTGTATGTATCTATGTGTTCTTACCATTTAGCTCCCACTTATAAGCACGTATGTTATTTGGTGTTCTGTTCCTGCATTAGTTTGCTAAGGAAAATAGCCTCCAGCTCTATCTATGTTCCTGCAAATAACATGATATTGTTCTTTTTTATGGCTGTATAGTATTCCATGGTGTATATGTACCATATTTCTTTATCCAGTCTATCATTGATGGGCATTTAAGTTGATTCTGTGCCTTTCCTATTGTGAATAGTGTTCAGACATAATTTCTCCTAATAAGTTCTCTCCTCCTTTTTATTTTATCTTTCTGAAACTTCTATAACATGCATATTATGTGCATATTGGTCCACTTGATGGTGTCCTATAAGTACTTTCTGCTCTGTTCACTTTTCTTTATTCTTTTTTCTTTTCAGATTTGCTAATTTCAAATTACTTACCTTCAAGTTCACTGATTTTTTCCTTGTCTATTTGAACCTGCTGTTGAATTCTTCTTGTGAGGTTTTTCAGTTTAGTTATTGTATTTTTCAGTTCATGATTTCTTTTTGGTTCTAGTTTGTTTTTTCTGTCACTTTGTAAATATTTTCCTTTTGTTCATATATGTTTTTCTGATTTTCTTCAGTTCTTTGTCCTTGTTTGCCTTTTGCTCTTTGAGCATATTTAAGACATGCTTTAAAGTTTTTATTTAGTAAGTCCAATGCATATGTTTCTTCAGAGACTGTTTCTGGAGATAAATTTTGTTCCTTTGAATGGCCCATGCTCCCCTCTTTCTTTGTATGCTTTGTGGTCTTTTATTGAACATTGATGATATGGTCTGGCTCTGTGTCCCCACCCAAATCTCATCTTGAATTATAATCTGAATTGTAATCTTCAAATGTTGGGGGAGGAATCTTGTGGGAGGTGATTAATCATGGAGGCAGTTTTCCCATGCAGTTCTTATGATAGTGAGTGAGTTCTCAAGATCTGATGTATTTATAAGAAGCTCTTCCCCCATTTGCTTGGCACTTCTGTTTTCTGCCATCATGTGAAGAAGGATATGTATGCTTCCATTTCTGTCATAGTTGTAAGTTTCTTGAGGCCTCCCCAGCCATGCAGAACTGTGAGTCAATGAACTCTTTCCTTTATAAATTACCCAGTCTCAGTCAGTTTTTTATAGCAGTATGAAAATGAACTAATACAACTGGGCATTTGGAAAAACAGCCACCTTTCTCAGGCTTTGCACACTGGAAAGGAAGATCTTCATTAATTTGTGGCTCCCTGAGCCTTGAGATCAACCCTGGGTGAAGGTTTATAGTCTTCTCAGGTCTATTCTGGGCATGTGTTCTGTCTGGATTTTTGTGTGTTCTTTTCCCCTCAATTTCTCCTAGCAGCTATTATTGTTTATTTTTCATTTATATATTTTTTTTAGAGATGGGGTTTTGCTATGTTGCCCAGGCTAGTCTTTAACTCCTGGGCTCAAGTATCTGCCAGACTCAGCCTCCCAAAGTGCTGGGATTACAGGAGTGAGCCATCACACCCAGGTCCAGCAGCTTTTAAATGCCTTAATTTCCCAAAGCGCTCTCACTCAAGCTTCTTCTCAGGGCTTTAGATGTTCTGTTGTAGTCCTCTGCCTGTAGTCTCTTGTGCTAGCTCTCCATGGGCCTGCAGTTTCCTTTACATGTCTTGATAGTCACCACTGCCTTTTAAAACTTCTAGTTTGTGATCCAAACTATGCCCCCATTTCTGTCTGAGCTTCAAGACAGGTGAGACAGAAACCAGTTTCTTGAGTACTTGAAATGTGGTTAGTGGAATTAAACTCTGACATTCCACTAGCCACTGGAGGAATTAAACTTTAAATTTTATTTAGTTTTAATTAACTTACATTATTTAAAATTAAACTAACATATTGGCTATAATAAAAAAATATGGAGGACTGGGCACAGTGATTCACACCTGTAATCCCAGTCCTTTGGGGGGCCAAGGCAGGAGGATCAGTTGAGCCCATGAGTTTGAGACCAATCTGAGTAACATAAGGAGACCCCATCTCTATAAAATTTTTTTGTTTTAATTAGCCAGGTGTGGTGGCATGTGCCTGTAGTCCCAACTATTCGGGAGGATGAGGTAGGAGGATTGCTTGAGGTTGGGAGATCAAGGCTTCAGTGAGCTAGGACTTGTGATTGCACTTCAGCCTGGATGACAGAGTGAGAATCAGTCTCTAAAAAAATTAAACATAAAGATGGACAAGTATTGGCAGATATGTGAGAATTGGAACCTTTATACATTGCTGGTGGGAATGTAAAATGGTGCAGCTGCTTTGGAAAACAGTTTGGCAGTTCCTCCAAAAGTTAGATATAGAGGTGCCATATGATTCAGCCAACCCACTAATCCCCTGTGAGGTATATACCCAAGAGACTTGAAAACATGTAGTCACACAAAAACTCGTATATGAATGTTCACAGCAGCACTATCCATAAAAGCTAAAAATCAGAAGCAACCCATGTAATAGGATATAAAAAGAAATTAGTACTTATGCACTCTACAATGTGGATGAAACTTGGGAAACATATGCCAAATGAAATAAACCAGATATAAAAAACACATGTTATATGAATCCAATGACATGAAATGCCTAGAATAAACAAATCCATAGAAACAAAAAATAATAGTGACCACAGGGAGCTGGAGAGAAGGAGGGAATGGGTATAGGGTTTATTTTTGAGGCAATGAAAATATTCAAGAATTAGATAGTTGTGATGGTTGCACCAACCTTGTAAATATACAAAAAAATGTGAAATTTCAATCACATTTGTACAATGTACACAAATGTACAATCTAAAATAATGTATTTTTCTGTATGTAAGTTATATTTAACTTTTTCTGTATTTAAGTTATATATTAAGTTATATTTCAATTTAAAAAATAGTCACATGTGACTAGTAGCTATGGCATTGAACAGCACAGGTCAAGGTCAGACTTGGAAATTCCTTTCCCTTTATCAGTGAATAAGATCCCAGTGCTGGCCAATGACACGTACAAGGGAGAGTTGTCGCATTCTCCTAGGAAAAGTTTCCTCACTTAGAAGGAGACATGGTAAGATGTATCCCTTACAAGGAGATACAGAAAGAGACATGATAGAGATTAACTCTTTTTCCTACGTTCTCTTCATTCTTTTTCCTGTGGTGTACAGGACGTGCAGCTTAGAACCTGTGACACCATCCTCAATCCATGAGGAGCCAGGTGAACATACCCATATATATACATGCCCATATATGTATATGTATATACCCTATACCTATATATACATATATGGATATGTATATATACATATTTTGGCTATTTATTTTATTTTATTTATTTATTGTTAATTTCTTTTTCTTCAACTTTTAAGTTCCTAGGTAGATGTGCAGGTTCATTATATAGGTAAATGTGTGGCATGGTGGTTTGCTGCACAGATCAACCCATCACCCAGGTATTAAACCCAGCAACCATTAGCCATTCTTCCTGATGCTCCCCCTCCTCCCACCCCATGCTCCCAACAGGCCCCAGTGTGTGTTTCTCTCCTTCTTGTGTCCATGTATTCTCACAGTTCAGCTCCCACTTATAAGTGAGAACATGAGGTGTCTGGTTTCCCATTTCTGCATCAGCATGCTGAGGATAACAGCTTCCAGCGTCATCTATGTTCCTGCAAAGGACATGATCTTGTTCCTTTTTATGACTGCATAGCATTTCATGGTGTATATGTACCACATTTTCTTTATCTAGTCTGTCATTGATGGACATCTGGGTTGATTCTATGGTTTTGGTATTGTGAATAGTGCTTCAGTGAACATACATGTTCATGTATCTTTATAATAGAATATATTCCTTTGGATATATATATAATTTCATTTTATTTATTATTTTTTTTTAAATTTTATTTCTGTAGTTTTAGGGGTACACATGGTTTCAGTTACATGGATGAATTTTGTCATGGTGAAGTCTGGGCTTTTAGTGTACTCATCACCCAAACAGTGTGAATTGTACCCAGTAGGTGATTTTTCATCCCTCACTTCCCTCCCACCTTCCCCTGTTCTGAGGCTCCAATTTCTATTCTATCACTTTGTCTGCTTTTGTGTACCTATAGCTTAGCTCCCACTTATAAGTGAGAATGTACGATATTTGGTTTTCCCTTCCTGAGTTTCTTCATTTAGGATAATGGCCTCCAGTTCCAACCAAGTTGCTTCAAACAATATTATTTCATTCCTTTTTATGGCTTAAAAGTATTCTGTTATATATCTATATCTATGTCATCTATCTAACTATTTGTCTATCTATCTATCTATCTATGCATCACAATTTTTTTATCTACTCATTGGTTGATGGGCATTTAGGTTGATTCCATGTCTTTGCAATTGTGAGTTGTGCTGAAAACATACATGTACAGCTGTCTTTTTTACATAATGATTTCTTTCCTTTAAGTAGATACCCAGTAGTGGGATTGCTGGATTGAATGGTAGGATCGATTGGTAGATCTACTTTTAGCTCTTTGTGAAATCTCCACACTGTTTTTCCATAAAGATTGTACTAATTTACATTTCCACCAACAGTGGATAAGCATTTTCTTTTCACCATATTCATGCCAATATCTGACTATTTCCGTTTTTATTTTATTTTACTTTTTAATAATGGCCATGCAGACTCAGGTAAGGCTGTATCTTATTGTGGAAACCTATGTGTATTGAGGATGGCAGAGGGGAAGACGGAAAACGCATGGGGTTTTGATGGTATCGTTGAGCCCTGTCTCAAGTTTACCCGAGGCCTTCCTTGTATCTCCACCAGATATTCATTTATTTGAGATTATAAATTGTCCCATTATTTAAGCCATTTTGAGTCAATTTCTTGCTGCTGAAAACATCTGAACTGATACAGTTATATTCCCTCATCGCACCACTCTTCATTATGATTCTCCTCCTCCTTCTCTTCCTCATATTTTTCCTGGAATTTCCCAAGGTGCTATTTTATGCTGGGTGCTGAAGCACCAATATAGGAATTTCTGAGACTGTGTGCTTGACCGCTAGGTGAGGAGGATTTCTCCCTCATGGGTTTCTCTCTCCTACTTAAGTAACTGCTACAGAGATCATTCTATTACTAAACAGCATTTTCACAGCACTTTGCAGCTTTCAGATGTCCAGCACATCATCCTTTATTTCATTTAATGTGCATTACAACCTAGTAAAATGGTTAGAGCTGGGACTTTTACCCTATTTCGAGCATGAGGGAGGTGAGCTTTGGATGGAAGTGATTTGCCCCAGGTCATCCAGGAGGTGATGGGGAAGCAGAGAGTCAAACCCAGGTCTTCTGACTTCTGTTTCAGTACCTCTAAGCACAACAGCTTCCTTGGAACAAACATCAGGTAGTGGTGCTAGATTCACATTCATTTCTCTTCTCCTTTCCAGCAGAGAGGGATACAATGGAATCTGCAGTCATGATTTAGAAGTATGTACTGGCTGTCCTACCTTCTTCCTGCCCTTTGCCAATTCCATGACCAGTGGGGTCTGTTTTGGGGCTCAGCAAGGCAGAAAACATCTGGATGACCACATGCTAGAAGGCAGACTTAAAGTCTTAAATATTTGTCTTCTTGGGCTATAGAAGAAATCTTGTCTCCTGGCCTCTAAACCTGAGACAATACAGTGACCTGATAGGTAGGTGGATTTTGGTGCTGCCCAGAATATCTGTCGCATTTGAAAGACAGAGAGCTGGGTGTAATTAGGCTGGTTCAGGGTAGCTCATTAACCCATACCTGCAGCAGGTATGAGAAGTCCTACAAAAACAGTAGTTCCAGTCTGGTTCTGGTTTCCACAGTAACTGTGGCTCTCGAAGGAAACCGGGAAAGGAGCCTGGTGCCTGCTCAGCTCATTCCACTTTCCCAAATCAACTGTCTTCAAGCCCCATACTTAACCTACATGCCTAGCAAATGAAGATGGCTTTATTGCCTGTCTTACTGAGAAAATGCAAAACACCAGCTGTTAGACATTTCCCAGCAAAAGTTCTTGGAGAATGTGGTATGGGATAGCAGGAGGACATCAACTTCACTATTATCGTCCTCAGCATCATCATAACATCATCTCCATCAGCATCAACAACAACACCCAGAAGAGCAGGAAGTGACATTACCACCACGTTAGATGTGCTGTGATGCACTTTACACACACCATCTCATTTTACTTCTCACAATATTCCCATGAAATAGGTTCTGATAGGATTTTAAATTTACAGAGGAGGAAACTGAGGCACAGAACATTAAGTGGCCTATCTGGAGTCAGAAACATATTCATGAAGAACCCAGGAATGGATCCCAGGCTTCTCTGATCTTGAGCCTAAGTGTTACAGTGCTTCTCTAGATGGCAGAAGCATTCAACCATTGATCATTTGATCAGTTAATCAACAGGATCAAATTCTAATCCCTGTGCAATTGCAGTCATTCCTCAGTATATTCAGGAGATTGGTTTCAAGATCACTTGTCTATACCCAAATCCTAGCATGCTCAAGACCTGCAGCTGGCCCTGCAGAACTGCATGTAGAAAAAGTCTGCCCTCTGTATATGTGGGTGTATTAGTGTGTCCTCATGCTGCTAATAAAGACATACCTGAGACTGGGTAATTTATAAAGGCAAGAGGTTTAATGGACTCACAGTTCCACGTGGCTGGGGAGGCCTCACAATCATGGTGGAAGGCAAAGAAGAGCAAGTCACGTCTTACACGGATAGTGGCAGGCAAAGAGAGAGAGCTTGTGCAGGGGAACTCCTCTTTATAAAACCATCAGATCTCAGGAGACTTATTCACTATCATGAGAACAGCATGGGAAAAACCCACCCCCATGATTCAGTTACCTCCCATTGGGTCCCTCCCACAACACATGGGAATTGTGAGAGCTACAATTCAAGATGAGATTTGGGTGGGGACACAGCCAAACCATATCAGCGAATTTCACATCCAGGGTGTACTGTGTTTTCATCCAATTTGCTTGAAAAACGTCCACGTGTAAGTGGTCCCATGCAGTTCAAGCCTAAGTTGTTCGACTCTTGTTCAGTTCTAATCTCTTATGCTTATGATTAGAAGTGAAAATGTGAATGAAAAACTGGGCTTATTTATTTATTTATTTTGCAGGATGGCATGGAAAACAGGAACACTGCTAGTGTCATCTAGGAAGGACTGTCACTAGGGTTAGATGAGACAACTGAGAATCCAAGGAGAACTGTTTAAAATAGACCCTGGAGAATGAATCAGTGAGGAGTGGGGGCTTTCCTCTCTCAGAGGGAGGAACTGGGGCCAAGCTCACTTTCTCATGGAGTGCGGGGCTTTCTTGTCCCAGAAAAAGGAGCTTTGCCCAAGCTCAACTTTCCAGCGCCTTCCCCAGATGACTCCAGAATGCCTGATGTCAGGTTGTATTTTTACTTTGTCAAGGCTGCTGCCTTACTTACCCTATGAGAAAGGAGAGTAATTATTGGAGTGAGATCTTTCCCCAGAACATAATCCCACAGAGGGTCCACTGAGCACACGGGCCTTGGCACACCTGTCTTTGAGGGTGATAAGAAGATGGCATAGCCGGGCACAGTGGCTCACGCCTGTAATCTCAGCACTTTGGGAGGCCGAGGCAGGTGGATCACGAGGTCAGAAGTTCAATACCAGCCTGGCCAAGATGGTGAAACCCCGTCTCTACTAAAAATACAAAAAATTAGCTGGGTGTGGTGGCAGGTGCCTGTAATCTCAACTACTCAGGAGGCTGAGGCAGAGAATTGCTTGAACCTGAGAGGTGGATGTTGCAGTGAGACGAGATCACACCACTGCACTGCAGCCTGGGTGACAGAGCAAGACTCTGTCTCAAAAAAAAAAAAAAGAGGCTGCCACATCTTGTCCCCTTTTTCAGATCTTGGTTTTGCCATCTCCAATAAAGCCATTCTGCATGATGCTGTGCAAAATTCATCACAAGCCCTGGCACCTGACAGATGGCAACCAGAGTGACCCACCTTAGGGACAGTGACATGGCTAACATCTTCTAGCATAGTGCTGGGCACAGAGAGAGCCTTAATGGCTGCCACCTGCTGCATTGTCATTGAGATCATGATTGTTGTCTTCACCGTGAGTGTGGCCATCACTTATCTGTTTCAGCCAAGCATTGCACTTACCCTTCCTTCTGCCCTTTTGTCTTGGAGATCCCTGCAGCATGGAAGGCAGGGCACTTTAAGAAACCAGCCTCATGTTTCAGTGCTGCATCAAAGAAATGTCAGAGGCTGAGTCCACTCCAGAATGTAATGTGTCCTGTCAATCAGCCCTCAGACCGAAGACCTGCAAGGTCCATTGACAGAGGCCCAAGAAGATTTATTTTGTCTCATTTAATTGCCCTTTTTGCTTTGTAAACATAAAGGTTGCAGCTTATAGTCTGACAGCTAGAGTAGCCTTTTTCTTATCAGAGGAAAAAAATGACATTTGGATTTTAGAAAACGTTTCTCTCACTCTTCTCTAGCAGTCCACCCCAATTTTCCCTTGCCTAGTGCAAGGACCTGGAGGCTTGTTCAGAAAGACCCCAGCCCTGGAGTTAGATGGGCCCCCATGACCTCAGGCAAGTGGCCATTCCCCTCTGGCCTCAGTTTCTTCTCTTAAATGGAGATGACAATAAGACTCACTTCAAAGGGTTGCTGTGAAAATTTACTGGGAGTGAATTAAGAGTCAGAGCTAGGAGCTGGAGTTTCTGGGTTCAAATCCCAGTTCTGCCACTTACTCATCATGTGATATTACCTCTCTAAGCCTCATCTTCCTTCTCTGTCAAATGGAAATGATAGTAATGGCATCTAGTGCACAAGGTTATTAGGAGGAATAAATGAGTGAGTTAATATGTGTAAAGATTTTGGAATGGTGTACGGGCTGCCTAATGGGAGCTTTTATTTTATTTTTATTTTTTTGAGACAGAGTCTTGTCACCCAGGCTGGAGTGCAGTAGCATGATCTTGTCTCACTGCAACCTCCGCCTCCTGGGTTTAAGTGATTCTCCTGCCTCAGCCTCCCAAGTAGCTGGGACTACATGTGTCCACCACCATGCCTGGGTAATTTTCGTGTATTTTTAGTAGAGATGGGGTTTCACCATGTTGGTGAGGCTGGTCTTGAACTCCTGACCTCAAATGATCTGCCCACCTCAGTCTCCCAAAGTGCTGGGATTATAGATGTGAGCCACAGGAGAGTTTTCACATGATCATGTGCCATGTGCTCAGTTCATGCCTGGCTTGAAAATGGGGTAGCTGTTGTTATTTACAAAGTAACTCCTCAAGGAATGCTTTATGTACTGTATTTTAATAATTTGGAGATTTCCTATAAAATGCAGATTTCTGGTTGCTTGTGAGAAGCTGGAAGCTCTCTAGCATCTAGAACCACATTCCTACAAGGTAACAATTGCTGTGCTGAGTGGTGGGGCCTGCCAATTACCTTCAGACCAGTGAGGATTCCTTTTCTCATCTTCTGGCCACAGAACCCTGAGAGAGGCTCTTACTCCTAGAGACTGAGGCTGCTGGAACCCTTCTTTTCTCCCAAGATGTTCATCTAGTGTCAAAATTAAGAAATGCACCAACTTGCCATGGAGTTATTTTTCTAGCCTTGACTGAGACAGGGCTATGTCCTTGGCTACAGGTTTCAGAGCAACCCTACTACCCTTGGGCCACACGAGGCCTGCTGAATTCCGAAAATACTCCACACAGAAATTCAGAGCAAAAAGCACCTGAAGTTAAATAAATAAATTAAAAATAAATAAATTTTAAAAACCAGAATTTTCATGTTGCTGCTTTTCAAATATCCCAAATCTTAGCCATTCTCACTTAGTTTAATCAATAGGTGATTTAAGTCTTTAGAGTATCTGTATGTTTACATGAGACTTAATAATATGCTTTTCATTTTGAATGCAGGGAAAATTGTAACCCTTTCAAATATTTTCTCCATCAATTGCTCCTCTCTGTAAGCTGCTCACCATGACTTTGCTTTTCTGGTTTGTATTGTCTAGTTGGGAACATTAACTCAATCACATAACCATCTGTAAGCAAATATCCAACAATTTCAATCTACAGAAATCAGTTCTATGATTCATTTCCACCTTTCAAAAAGGGGAGATTTTCCTTTGCAAAAAAGATCTAAAAAGTTGTGGCAGGTGAGATAGGTCAGTAACATCAATAAATAAAAAGGGCTGAGTGTGGGTAATGGAGTGGTGAGGAGTGTGGCAAGCTGAAGACAACACACACTATGTAGAAAAGGCAGCTGAAACTCAGCTCTGGTCAAGGATTACTAAGCAGGAATTGAAACTCAGTGTTAACAGGCAGTCTAATTTTTAAAGAAAGTTGGGAACTCTCGATTTTTATCAATAATTGTTCAATTTTAAAATATTGATATGTGCTAAAAAATAAAAGAAAAAACCCAACTCCATTAGCCAAGTAAAACACATCTATGAGATCAGTTGGGCTCAGATAAGCAGCCTCTTTAGTGCAGAATATTAGTAATGTGTTTGGGGTGTGAAGTCAGAAGACCCAGGGGTTGGCTCTGAGCACTGCCACTAGCTGATTGTCAGGGTCGTTTAAATTCTCTGAGCTTCAATTTCTTCATCACTAATATGGAGACACAACTATTTACCTGAAAGAGTTATTGTTAAGGATTAAATGAAGAAATCCTTATGCAAATCTTGGTGCACTGCCAGCACATAGTAAATGCTCAGGAAATAAATGGTGGCTGTAAGAGGTTTCCTATGTGAGAAGCACATGATTTTTTACTGGTGATGGTCAAATAGCTTTTCACCCCAGCCAGACCAGCAGATCTGTGGCCAACCAAAACGTGAATATGATTTGATTGCAGTTGTTACCAGCTCTTTTTTCCCCTCCCAGTTCCAAAATCAGTTTCTCCAGGGCTGAGCCCACTGACTCCACAGAGTGTAGCTCCAGCTTCCATTCTGCCACCATTCACTCATCAGAGAAATGCAAACATTGCTGTTTCCTGTGCACTCAGCTTGGCTGCAAATGCATTCAACAACGACCAAATGGGGGGCAGTGTGGCATCGCATACTGAGTCAAAGAGACCCTGCACAGGGCCTGCTGGTTGCCAAGTCTTTCCTTGGCACAAAATGAGCAGTCAGCAGAAGGTGTTTTATACACTGCACTGAATCCCTGTGAATTAGCCTGCTATTAGCATGAAAAATATTAAGCAATAAACAGTTGCGATATTTAACACTCTCTACAGAGGCTCGTTGCCACAGGCATAACCACTGCAGACTATGTTAATGAGCAAAGGAAAGCCATGCAGTAGGAAGGGATGGGGCTGGCTGTGGCATACGCAGGCTCTTGGCACCTCACACGCAAAACGTGCGAGGTGGAAGATGCTTGTGCACACAGACATGCCTCCGCTTGGGCACACACACGCAAACACAAGCCTGTGTACATACATGCATATGTCCACATGCAGATATGCACACAGTAAATATTTATGCACAAGTGCAATGCACCCAGGAGCCTGAACACACGTGTGCCACATTCACATGTGCATGCACTCCGACGTCCAACCCATCTTGTACTCATAGACCCAATGACGCACTCTTCAGCCTGGAGAGCTGTCTGCCCCAGATGCTCTCAGGCTGTAGGTTCCCAGGATAGACCACTCTGTGGTGTGATCTGGGTGTCTGCCTCTCAACTACCTTCAGTGCTGCCTGGGTGGGGGTCTCCCAACTGAGATGATTCTTGTTTGCAAGTACGGATCCAGAAGCCTCCAAGAAATGGTTCACCAAGATGGAGCTGTACTTGCTTACCTAGCTTTGTGAAACGAAGAAGGTGAAAGATGTTGAGAGACATTAGGTTTGCCCTGCCCCCATGGCTCCTTTGTGGAGAATACCTTTTGATTTGTGATTGGTGGTGGGCGGGTGGCAGCTGCCTTCTTGGTATATTCTTGGGTTGTGTGTGTATATAGAAAACTTTGCATTGATAGGAATCACCTCTCAAGGAGCAAATAGATGTGTGGATGGGAATCTGCTCAGGGCCTTCAGCCTGGAGAGCTGTCAGCCTCAGAGGCTCTCAGGCTGATGGTTCACCAGGATGGACCACTCTGTTATGCTATCTGGGTGTCTGCCCCTCAAATACCTTCAGTGCTTCCTGGGTGGGGGTCTCCTGACTAAGCTGGTACTTGGTACAAGACTCTGTCTCAAAACATAAACATAAAAATAAAATAATAAAATAATGAAAAAAATGCACATACATACATCTAAAAACTGGTTCCCCAATGATGACTATACTGGTTTGATCTGATCTGATAACAGAACTTATTTTCTGTCCTTGTGGAGTAGAGATTTGGTCAAAGGATGACTTCACTTAGTGATCACTAACCCTGATGGCAGCTTCACGTGATGGATTTTTACAAGATTCGGCTGCAACAGAGCAGTGGCTATGTAGAATCGGGGATACAGATATTTAGGCTAAAAGAGTGTGAGCAACCAGTGGACCTTTAAGAAGTCATTTATATGACTGGAGACAGTACAGACACTAACGGTCTTGTTTCCCTGAGACCCTAATCAGTGGGAGGGTTCAAAAACTTTCCATGACCCTCTCCTGCCTTAGGATCCAGTCTAGACTCATGCGTTCTGTACTGAACTTCTGTCAGCCTTAGTTCTGACTTTTCTCAGCTACTCTTAACTATGCTTGCGAAGCTCCAAATATCCTGAGCAATTTGCTTAAAAACAACAACAAAAAAGTTCTAGGGGCAGTGGCTCATGCCTATAATCCCAGCACTCATGCCTATAATCCCAGGCTGAAGCTGGTGAATCATTTTAGGTCAGGAGTTTGAGACCAGCCTGGAAAACATGGTGAAACCCATCTCTACTAAAAATACAAGTATTATCTGGGCATGGTGGTGTGTGCCTGTAATCCCAGCTATTTGGGAGGCTGAGGTGGGAGAATCCCTTGAACCCTGGAGGCGGAGGTTACAGTGAGCAAAGATCATGCCATTGCACTCCAGCTGGGTGACAAGAGCAAGACTCTGTCTCAAAAAACAAAAACAAACAAACAAAAAATTAACTCATTCCTTTATTTCCTTGGGTCTTTGCACATACTCTGATATCTTCCCAGAAAGCTCTTTTCCTGCCTTCTCTCGCTCTTTTATTTTTTATTTTTTGAGACAGGGTCTTGCTCTGTGGCCCAGGCTGGACTACAGTGACCCGATCTCTGCTCACTGCAACCTCTGCTTCCTGGGTTTAAAAAATTATCCTGCCTCAGCCTCTTGAGTAGTTGAGCTACAGGCACACACCACCACGTCCAGTTAATTTTTGTATTTTTAGTAGAGACAGGGTTTTACCATGTTGGCCAGGCTGATCTCGAACTCCTGAACTCAAAGTGATCCACTTGCCTAGGCCTCCCAAAGTTCTGTGATTACAGGTGTGAGCCACTGTGCCTGGCCATTCCTTCTCATTTTTAAAACCCAACAGAAATGTCACTTCTGGGAATACTTCTATTTAACTCAACAGACAAAATCCATTAATCCATTATGAGCCTACTACGTGTTAGGCACTGTGTTTGGGGTTCATGATCTTGAACTTCTGGACTCAAGTGATCTTTCCACCTCAGCCTCCCAAAGTGCTGGGATTACAGGTGTGAGCCACTGCACCTGGCCAGTTGTGTTAGGGATTTAAAGACAGATGTAATATAATCCAGGCTCATGTGGCATCTCAAGAATTAGCTACCATGACTAACTCTGTGTTCCTAAAGCACCTGCACACAGTGCCTTGTAGTAACTTTCACTATTGTAGTGTGCAAGTATTTTCATGTCTGTGTTTTTTCCTAAAGAATCAGCTGTTGCTTTTTCCTCTTCTCCTCCTCCTTCTCCTTCTCTTCCCTTTCTCCTCCTCCTCCTCCTCCTTCTTCCTTCTCTTCTTTTTTTTTTTTAATTTGTAGACTCAGGGGTTACATATGAAGGTTTGTTACACGGGTATATTGAGTGATGCTGAGGTTTGGGCTTCTTGATCCTGTCTCTCAAATAGTGAACATAGTACCTGATGGGTAGTTTATCTCTTTCCTCCCTCCCCACTTTTGGGATTCCCAGTGTCTATTACTCCCATCTTTGTGTCCATGTGTACTCAATCTTTAGTTCCCTCTTATAATTGAGAATGCGTGGTATTTGGTTTTTCTGTTTGTGTGTTAATTTGCTTAGGATAATGGCTTCCAGCTATATCCATGTTGCTGCAAAGGACGTAATTTATTCTTTTGTGTGAGTGCATAGTATTCCATGCTGTATGTATACCACATTGTACCTATCCAATCCACTGTTGTTGGGCACCGGGGTTCATTTCACACCTTTGCTGTTGTGAGTGGTTCTGTGGTAAACATGGGAGTGCAGATGTCTTTCTGGTAGAATGATTCATTTTCCTTTGTTCTGAGGGTGGTGGGAATGGGATCACCAGGTGGAATGGTAATTCCATTTTGAGTTCTTTGAGAAACCTCCAAACTGCTTTCCACAGGGGCTGAACTCATTCGCATTCCCACCAACAGTGTATAAGAGTTCCCTTTTCTCTGCAACCTTGTCAGCATCTGTTATTTTTTGGCTTTTTAATAGTAACCATTCCCACTGGTGTGAGATGGTGGCTCATTGTGGTTTTGATTTGCATCTCAAGAATGAGCTCCTTGAAGTCTGAAGCTGTGCCTTTTGTATTACTGTGTCACCCGTGCTTAGCACAGTGCCTGGCCTAACGTAGATAGCTGACAGGCTCTCATCAAGTAAAGTAAGAAATCTACTGTAGTAAAATGCAAATGATAGTAGCCAGCAATGAACTGTAAGTAGATTTGTTGGTATAAAATGAAGGAGGGAGGGTGGATGTGATCTCATGAGGCATTTTAAGTGCTATGTGAGATGGCTCTGATTAGTGAGATAAGAGAAAGCCGCCTGCAGAATGTTTTCACTCCTGCAATGACAAGGCTTCCATAAGTCAAGAACACGTTTAAGGCCACCCTAGAGCGGGGCTGTGAGAGTGGGGATGGAGAGAAATGGACCCCAACCAACAGGGGTCAAGGCAGGGGACACTGTTGGGTAGGGTTAGAGAGAAAATAATAGGATAGCTGTGTCGCTACTTAGATCACCCACTGAGTAGAGGTGCCATTCCCTGAGATGGGGTTGATGGCAGGAGATTTGAGAAGGAGAGGCCAGTTCGGAGAGGAGGATTCATGCAAGTGCTTTAGTAGGAAGCAAACCCAGGAAACGCTGGCAGGGAAGTGGGGCAGTAGGACAGGGAGGGGAAGGAGAATGTGCCACGGTGCAGCAGGCAAAAGATCTGTGGCTTAGACCTGCAGGGAGCCCTGGGGACAGCGCAAGTCACACCCCAGAGCTGTCTCTATCATGGGCATGAGGCCTGAAGTGTTTATATTCCTGCAACTAACAGTCATTGGTTAAAAACTCTCCCCAGTGGGGACATAAATCCCCAGGCACTCTGGCCCTGTGCCCATCCAGGAATAGTGCTTTCCAGCAGCCTGTGTACAGCCAACCCTCTGACAAAGCAACAAGGGGTTGCCGGTGGGGAGTGGAAACTGCAGGAGCTTGGCAGCACGAAGCCAATCAGGAGACTGAGGTGGTGGACAGAGCTACACGGAGCAGGGTTGAGAGTTTGGTTTGGGCCTTACTGAGCTGGCGTTACATGGGGATGGATTCTCTGAGTGCAGATTCGTATTAGTAAGTTGGTGTATGAGGCTGTTCTTGCATGGCTATAAAGAAATACCTGAAACTGGGCCATTTATAAAGAAAGGAGGTTTCACTGGCTCATGAAGGCTTTCATTCTTCAGGCTGCACACGCAAGGCATCAGCATCTGCTTGGCATCTGGGGAGGCCTCAGGGAGCTTTGACTCCTGGCAGAAGGCGAAGGGGGAGCAGGCAGGTCACGTGGGAAAACAGGAGCAAGAGGGGGTGGGAAGTGCCACACGCTTTGAAATGATTGGGTCTTGGCCAGGCATGGTGGCTCAGACCTGTAATCCCAGCACTTTGGGAGGCCGAGGTAGGGGGATCATTTGAGGTCAGGAGTTCGAGACAAGCCTGGCCAACATGGTGAAACCCCATCTCTACTCAGCCTGCCTGGTGGCACACGCCTTTAGTCCCAGCTGCTAGGGAGGCTGAGGCAGGAGAATTGCTTGAACCTGGGAGGTGGAGGTTGCAGTGAGCCGAGATGGTGTCACTGCACTCCAGCCTGGGCAACAGCAAGACTCCCTCTCAACAACAACAACAAAAAGAAATGATCGTATCTCCTGAGAACTCACTGTTGTTAGCATAGTACCAAGCCATGAGAGATTCAATTCCGTGATAAAAACACCTCCCACCTGGCCCCACCTCCAACATCAGGGATTACATCTCAACATGAGATTTAGGTGGGGACAAATATCCAAACAGTACCAGTGGTTTAGGCATTCATTCAGTCCATCAATCCTCGTTCTGTTGCTGGCAACAAGGCTCTTAGCTGATAAAGTCTCGGCCCTCATGGACTATCCACTCTCATGGCACAGATAATAAACAGCTGAATTCTAACATGTCAGGTAGCGATAAGTGCCAGGAAGGAAATGAAAACAAAGAAAACAGAGGAAGGGGATGGTGAGGGAGGGGCGGAGCTGGAATTTGCCTAAGTTGTCTTTAAGGAGGTGACATTTGAATTGTGACATGAATGGAGGGAGCCAGCTATGCCGCCATCTGGGGGAAGAGCATTCCAGCAAAAGGGGCCAAGAGAGAAACAGGCGTGGATTGACTGCAGGATGGCAGGAAGGCCTGTGCGGCAGAGAGGAGGTCAGAGGCCGGAACACAGAGTGAGTGCCTTGGCCATGAGCTTTGTTCTGAGTGTAATGGGTAGCCACTGACGGTCCATATTTATGCATTTAAAATGTATTTAGCTTTTAACTGGCAAATAATAATTGTATATATTTGTGGCACACTGTGATGTTTTAATACGTATTCACATGGCAGAATGATTTAATCATGCTAATTAACATACCTGACATCTCATTTACTTACAACTGTTTTGTAATGAGAACATTTAAAATTTACTCTTTTAGCAAATTAAAATATATAATACATGATTATTATGTCACCATTCTGTATAATGCTGTTCACTGCAGCAGTATTCTGTTGATGAACAAATAAAGGAAATGTATATCCACGAAGGAATACTATTCAGTCCTCAAAATGGAGGAAATTCTGTTATTTGGAACAACATGGCTAATCCTAGAGCTAAGTGAAATAGGCCACGCACAGAGAGAGAAATACTGCATGATTCCACTTACCTGTGGAATCTAAAAAAGTCAAACTAAAAAGAATGATGAGTACCAGAGCCTGTGGGGAAGGAGTGGATGAGAAAAGGAAAGAGGTTGATTATTATTTTTTTTTTAAAAGAAGTGTGCTTAGATTTAGGTTTTATTTTTTATTTTATTTTTAAAAGTTGATAATAACTTTTGTAGAAATTTATGAGGCACATATGATATTTTGTTATGTACATAGAATGTGTAATGATCAAGTCAGGGTGTTTAGGATATCTATCATCTTGATATTTTCATATTTTTATACATTTGTATATATTTAAAAATTGTATATTTTTAAATAGCTAGGAAAAAAAAGACTTGAAATGTTCCCAACACATAGAAATGACAAATAGCAGGATGATAGCTATCCTAACATCAGAGTCACCCTACTCTGCTGTCAAACATTAGAACTTATTTCTTTGATTTTTTTTCTTTTTCATTTTTTTATTATACTTTAAGTTCTGGGATACATGTGCAGATTGTACAGGTTTGTTACATAGGGTATATGGTGGTGGTTTGCTGCATTCATCACCCTATCATCTACATTAGGTATTTCTCCTAATGCTATCCCTCCCCCATCCCCTCATCTATCCCCTGCTATTCCTGCCCTAGTCCCCCACCCGCAGGCCCCTGTGTGTGATGTTCCCCTCCCTGTGTCAGTGTGTTCTCATTGTTCAACACCCACTTATGAGTGGGAACATGTGGTGTTTGGTTATATTTATTGCAGCACTATTCACAATAGCAAAGATATAGAATCAACTTATGTGTCTCTCAATAGTTGTGTGGATAAAGAAAAGGTATATATATATACACACACAATGGAATACTATTCAGCCAAAAAAACGCATGAAATCCTGTCATTTGCAGCAATGTGAATGGAACTAGAGGTTAGTATGGGAAGTGAAATGAGCCACGCACAAAAGATAGATATTGCCTGCTCTGATTCATCTGTGGGAGCTCAAAACATTAACATCATGGAGATGGAGAGTAGAATGATAGTGGCCAAGGCTGAAAGGGTGTGCATGTGGTGGGGCACTGGTGAAGTTGGGGGATAAA
>CAUYQU010037051.1:0-34847 GCA_963574635.1 Cheracebus regulus
TGCATCTTCCTCTCAGCACTGGTTTCCACGGTGACCGGTGTGACGCAGCCACCCCAGCGTGGCTGACCTTCCTGCCCTGCAGAGGGAGAAGCTGCAGCCTCCTGCCTGTGGAAGGAGATGCCGGGCTGCGCGGTGCGGACCATGACGAGGATGTCTGGTGACAGCCACGCGGATACCGCGCCTCCCTGCAGCACTGCTTCCCAGTGCCGGGGTCACGGGCACATCCCACTGAGCACATGGGTCCTGCCCCCTCTTAGAGTCAAAGGCGAAGGGGCTTCCAGGCACTGGGAAGGGGGTATTTGGTAATTTTTTAGTTAAATAGATTTTCAAATTTGGCTTGAGTTATTTTGATAATTTGTGTTTTTCTAAAAGTTATGTATTAAATATTTAGAATTTATTGCTTTTGAGTACTTTGTAAATAGTCTGTTAATTTCAGTCTTTAAAATTTTTTCTCTATGGTATTAGCTATTTGTTTCTTAGTTTTTATCTTTTGCTTTGTGTGAGATTTGTCTTTCATGTTTTCAAAGAATTGGCCTTTAGATTGATCAGTTCTAACATTTTACTTATTATGTGTTAATTTGTTTTAGCATATTTTCTTCCTTTTTTCTGTTATAAAATGTTTCCAGCACACTCTATTATATAGAAAACAATATAATCAACCCTTACTAATTCACAGCCCTACTCAAGTAACAAAATGTTGCATATAATTGAAGCCCACTATGTACACTTGTACCTTGTCCCCACCATAGGTAACCACTATTATGAATTTGGTATTTATCATTTCTATTCTTGTTTCTATATTTTCAGTATAGATAGATGTTTTTATAAAGAATGTACAGTTTTGCATGTTTTCAGTCTTTCTATAAATGTTCTTTTTTTTTTTTTTTTTTATTTTACTTGAAGTTCTGGGATACATGTGCAGATCTTGCAGGACTGTTACATAGGTATACACATGCCATGGTGGTTTTGCTGCCTCCATCCCCCTGTCTCCTACATTAGGTATTTCTCCTAATGTTATCCTTCCCCAATCTCCCCACTCCCTGCTATTCCTCCCTTAGCTCCCCACCCCACAACAGACCCCAGTGTGTGATGTTCCCCTCCCTGTGTCCATGTGTTCTCATTGTTCAGCAACCACTTATGAGTGAGAACATGTGGTGTGTGGTTTTCTGTTCTTGTGTCAGTTTACTGAGAATGATGGTTTCCATATTCATCCATGTCCCTGCAAAGGACATGAACTCATAGTTTTTTATGGCTGCGTAGTATTCCATGGTGTATATGTGCCACATTTTCTTTATCCAGTCTATCATTGATGGGCATTAGGGTTGGTTCCAAGTCTTTTCTATTGTAAACAGTGCTGCAGTGAACATACATGTGCATGTGTCTTTATAATAGAACAATTTATAATCCTTTGGGCATATACACAGTAATGGGATTGCTGGGTCAAATGGTATTTTTATTTCTAGATCTTCGAGGAAGTGCCACACTGTCTTCCACAATGGTTAAACTAATTTACACTCCCACCAACAGTGGAAAAGTGTTCCTATTTCTCCACATCCTCTCCAGCATCTGTTGTCTCCAGATTTTTAAATGATCGCTGTTCTAACTGGCGTGAGATGGTATCTCATTGTGGTTTTGATTTGCATTTCTCTAATGACCAGTGATGATGAGCATTTTTTCATTTGTTTGTTGGTCTCATAAATGTCTTTTTTTGAAAAATGTCTGTTCATATCCTTCGCCCATTTTTTGATGGGGTTGTTTGTTTTTTTCTTGTAGATTCTGGATCTACCCCTTGTCAGATGGGTAGCTTGCAAAAACTTGTTCTCATTCTGTTGGTTGCCGGTTCACTCTAATGATTGTTTCTTTTGCTGTGCAGAAGCTCTTAAGATTAATTAGATCCCATTTGTCTATTTTGGCTTTTGTTACCATCGCTTTTGGTGTTTTAGTCATGAAATCGTTGCCTATGCCTGTCTCCTGATGGTACTGCCTAGGTTTTCTTCTAGAGTTTTTATGGTGTTAGGTCTTGTGTTTAAATCTTTAGTCCATCTGGAGTTAATTTTTGTATAACGTGTAAGGAAGGGGTTCAGTTTCAGCTTCCTGCACATGGCTTGCCAGTTTTCCCAACACCATTTATTAAACAGGGAATCCTTGCCTCATTGCTTGTTTTTGTCATGTTTGTCTAAGATCAGATGGTTGTAGGTGTGTGGCGTTACTTCTGAGGCCTCTTTTCTGTTCCATTGGTCTCTATCTCTGTTTTGGTACCAGTACCATGCTGTTTTGATTACTGGAGCCTTGTAGTATAGTTTGAAGTCAGATACTGTGATGCCTCTAGCTTTGTTCTTTTTGCTTAGGATTGTCTTGGCTATGCAGGCTCTTTTTTGGTTCCATATAAAGTTTAAGGTGTTTTTTTCCAGTTCTGTCAAGAAGGTCAGTGGTAGCTTGATGGGGATAGCATTGAATCTATAAATTACTTTGGACAGTATGGCCATTTTCACGATACTGATTCTTCCTAACCATGAGCATGGAGGCATGGAATGTTTTGTCATCTGTTTGTGTGCTGTTTTTTCATC
Organism: Cheracebus regulus; assembly: GCA_963574635.1. Taxonomy (NCBI): domain Eukaryota; kingdom Metazoa; phylum Chordata; class Mammalia; order Primates; family Pitheciidae; genus Cheracebus; species Cheracebus regulus. The sequence continues at coordinate 2,568 of CAUYQU010037051.1, forward strand.
TGTTTGTGTCCTTCTGTTTTTCCATCTGTTTGTGAGATGTAGTTTTGCTCGTTGCCCAGGCTGGAGTGCAGTGGCACAATCTCGGCTCACTACAACCTCTGCCTCCCAGGTTCAAGCGATTCTCCTGCTTCAGCCTCCCAAGTAGCTGAGATTACAGGCATGTGCTACCATGCCCAGCTAATTTTCGTATTATTAGTAGAGATGAGGTTTCTCCATGTTGGTCAGGCTGATCTCGAACTCCCAACCTCAGGTGATCTGCCCGCCTTGGCCTCTGAAAGTGCTGGGATTACAGGTGTGAGCCACTGCGCCTGGCCTATAAATGTTATACTCTATGTATGATTCTGAAACTTGGGTTTTTTCATTCCATAGTTTTGAGGTCTTTTATTGAAAGACCTGTTTTTGAGGTCTTTCAATGCTGATTTCTATATTCTAGATTCTTTTTTGTTGTTCTTTTTTTGTATAAGAGTCTATGATATGAGGCTGGGCACAGTAGCTCACACCTGTAATCCCAGCACTTTGAGAGGCCAAGACAGGTGGATTGCTTGAGCTTAGGAGTTCAAGACCAGCCTGGGCAACATGATGAAACCCTGTCTCTAAAAAAATACAAAAATTAGCTGGGTGTGGTGGCATGAGCCTGTAGTCCCAGGCTAGAGTGCAATGGCACAGTTGCGGCTCACTGCAACTTTGATCTCCTCAGCTCAAAGAATCTTCCCACCTCAGTTTCCTGAGTACCTGGGAGTTCAGGCATGTGCCCCCATGGCTGGCTGATTGTAAATTTTACTTTTATTAGAGATGAGGTCTTGCTGGTGTTGTCCAAGCTGCTCTTGAACTCCTGAACTCAAGCAGTCCTATGCCTTGGCCTCCTAAAATGTTGAGATTATAGGTGTGAGCCACCACAGCCAGCCAATATTTATTTTTGATAATTGCAGAAATATACCTCACAATATAGCTTTGGATTTTATTACATTTTTTTTCTTTGTTAGTTTTGTCATTTTTGTATAATCTGGTATTATTTTTGTTCCTTAATGTATTTTAAATAAATCTAAAAAGTTTAGACTTTTTATTTAAATTTGGTTGTTTTTTGGCTTTACTGCATTTTGTGAAGTTAATAATGCCTCAAATTATTTTCAGTTTTTGGAATTTGAGAGTTGATCAGTGAATACTCTGAAAGCTGTTATATTTGCTAAATAATATTTATCCATTCATTGTGGTTGAAAGTTGTTCTTTAAAAGATTATTGATCTTTCATACATTGTTGGTGGCAGGATAATGCCTCTTTCTATCATTTTATAACCCAATCTCCTCCTTATAATCTTTTTTTTTTGAGATGGAGTCTGGTTTTGTCACCCCAGCTGGAGTGCAGTGGCGTGATCTTGGCTGACTGCAACCTCTGCCTCCCAGGTTCAAGCGATTCTCCTGCCTCAACCACTTGAGTAGCTATGATTAGAGGTGTGCACCACCATGCCTGGCTAACTTTTGTGTTTTTGGTCAAGACAGGGTTTCCCATGTTGGCCAGGCTGTCCTCGAACTCCTGACCTCAAGTGATCTGTTCACCTTAGCCTCCTAAAGTGCTGGGATTACAATCGTGAGCTACCACTCCTAGCTGTTATAATCTAATATTTTTTTACCTGATAAATTTTTATACTGTCTACATAAAATTTTATGAATGTTATGTTTTTATTATGTATGGATACTTTTATAAAATGTCCTTGTTTTACCACTTCATGCCCATCATCATGACAAAATTCTGAGGTCTAATAACATTAAATATAGTCAAGGTTTGGAAGAAACAGGAACTGTCAGTGCTACTGCTGAGAGAGCATATTGGTAAAAATTATGTAAGGAGTTTGGCAGTATTCTCTATAGCTGAAAATATACATGCTCTAACCTTATACGTTTAGGTTTGTTCTTCACAGAAACTTTTGAACTCATGTGCAAGAATATTCATTGTGGTTTATTTTCTAATCATGCAAAATTGTAAATAGTGTAAATGACTACAAAGAGGAGAATGGATTACCCACTGTAGTATATTTATATGCTGCAGTGCTATGTAGCAGTTAAAATGAGTAAGGTTGATCTAAATTATCAACATGGTGTGTGCCTGTCGTCCCAGCTCCTTGGAAGGCTGAAGCAGGAGGATTGCTCAAGCCTGGGAGGTCGAGGCTGCAATGAATCGAGATTGCACCACTGCACTGGAGCCTAGGTGACAGAGTGAGACTCTGTCTCAAAAAATAGTAATTTAAAAAAGTATCCATATAGTTAATATCTGAAAACATATAGGCAATATGATACTGTATAGGTAAACATTAAATTCATTTGACAATATAGCATAGTGTTTATGAATATGTTTAATACATATAAAAAGTGCAGAAACGTGAACTGAAATGATACATGTGAAATTCATGATAATATTTGCCTCAGTGAAGAGAGTGAGAACAAAGGAAATGTCAATTTTATCTTAAAGTTTATCATTCATGAATAAGAAGAAACATCTGAAACTTAAATATTTTTTGGAATATTCTTAGAATTCAAGATTCATGAAGAAGAAATATCTGAAGCATAATTAAGTATATTTTGGAATATTTCTGGAATTCAAGAAATGCTATCACTTAGTCCTTACCTCTAGCTTGTGAGATTATAGTTGATCATCTTAAAATGTTTTTTTGTACTGTTCTTTATTTTCTATATTCTGCACAATGAAACATGTTTCTCTATTATGATCAGAAAGCAAACTTTAATTTGAAAGACGCTTTTGTCTTTTGAGTAGGACACTTAAATTCCATTTTGGCCAGTATTAAAATTGCCCAGTGTATTTTCTTTTTTCTCTGTTGTATGTTTGATAATCTCATTAAGCTTTCCCCCCTCTATTTGGCTTTTTCAAAAGATAATTCAATCCATTGTCATAAATCTTACATATTGAGTTTACTTTTCTGTTTTATAGGTTAAAGAAGAGATGCTGTTTGAAGCATTAGTTACAAGGAAGACGGTGACCGTGGGAGAAAAGCTTATTTTACCGTACAAGCTGGCAGAGGTATGATGGATTTTATTTTAAAAGAAAGCATTCTGGACATTGTTAGAAGTTTGGGTTTTCTCTTAATAGCATGAAAATGACATGGCAAAAGGTGTTGATTAAAATATTTTCTAGGCCTTTGAAATTTGTGAATTTTCCATTGATTTAGAAACTTAAATTTAAATGTGATTGTGAGCAATAGGCTTGCATTTTTCTCCAAGGATCTTAATCTCTTCGTCATTTCCAACTTTCATGTTATTAATATGGGGTAGATAGATGGCAGGTAGCATTATAAATGAGCAGTATATGATCCAATTAATTATTTTTCTTGAGGCAGTTTCTTCTAGCACATTATACTTTTTTGGTTAACTTTTTCATTGTTGGCTTCTTGTTTGCAGTTCTTTCTGGTTGTCTTTTCTTTTTTCTTTATCTCTAAAAGGTAGAGTCCCCTAGGACACAGTCTTTGATTCTTCTTAATATTCTTCATTGAGGTTATCTTACCCAGTCCTATTACTTTAAATATCATCTGTATACTGAGGCTCCTAGATGAGATGTTGCTACTGTTATACTGCTCAGCTCTATAGGGGTAGGAAAATTATTGAAAAGCCTCTTATTTTATGGAGTAATTTTATCAAAGTGATGACAAATCAAAGTACGATAGTTACCATAAAAATGGGACAGGAATATGAGCTTAGATTAGAAGACAGAGGTGAGGAAAGTGTGATTGAATTCTCTAGAATGTTTTTTAAGCTTGACCTTGATTCATTTATCTCACCTCCTAACTGTGTCTTAAAGTCCACATTTTTTCTTACGTCATATTATAGTCTTCTGTGAGAGCTTCTTTCTAAACAGTAAGAAAGCCAAATCTTAAAGAGTTTTATATTTCTTTTATATAAAATAAAGATTCAATACTTTTTACATTTTCTTTCACTACCTTTTTCTTTTTTAAAATATTTAACTTTCAAGTTCAGGGATATATATGCAGGTTTGTTATATAGGTTTGTCATGGGGATTTGTTGCAGAGATTATTTCGTCACCCAGGTATTAAACCTAGTACCCATTAGTTATATTTCCTGATCCTCTCCTTCCTCCTACTCTCTATCATCCCCTGTATGTCTCTATGTGTTCTCATCATTTGGCTTCCACTTATAAGTGAGAACATGCTGTGTTTGGTGGTCTGTTCTTGCGTTATTTGAGGTGGATAATGGTCTCCAGCTTCATCCATCTTCCTGCAAAGGACATGGTTTTGTTCTTATTTATGGCTGCATTGTATTCTATAGTGTATAAGTACCACATTTCTTTATCCAGTCTGTCATTGATGGGCACTTAGGTTGATTCCATCTCTTTGCTATGTGAATAGTGCTGCAGTGAACATATGCATGCATGTATCTTTATAATAGAATGATTTCTATTCCTTTGGATATATACCCAGTAATCGGATTACTGGATTGAATGGTAGTTTTGCTTTTATGTCTTTGAGGAATTGCCATACTCTTTCCCAGTGGTTGAACTAATTTACATTACCTCCAATAGTATATAAACATTCCTTTTTCTCTGCAACCTCAGCAGCATCTGTTGGTTTTTTGAGTTTTTAACAATAGCCATGTGAATCGCTTGAGATGGTATCTCACTGTGGTTTTGATTTGCATTTCTCTAATGACCATACCGCCTTTTTCATTACAAAATGTTTTTAGTGTTTATTTTCATTTTTAACTTTGAATTTAACCTTCTGAAATTATTTTTTATCCCCTGCTTTGTTTTTGTTTATATTTGTTTGGTTTATTTACAACTTTAATAAATATATAAAAACTCTCTTTTTATGCCCAGAAATGTGCAGAGCATTAGGGGTGTTACGGGGAGCCGTACTTAAGAGTTTGCAGTGCAAAGCTCTTAAAGTGTTTAAAGAAAAATCTTTTAAAAATTTAAGATTTTTTTATTTTTATTTTAAGGAGCACTGTGGAAGCAGTGTTTAGAATCATTTGGAGGAGTATATTCATTTTTATAGCTGTGTAAGCAACTTAGCGACTTAATATAACACAGACTTAGTATCTTGACAGTTTCCATGGGTCATGAGTCTGGGTACAGGTTAGTTGAGTCCTCTGCCCAGGGTCTCACCAGGCTAAAATTAAGATGTCCATCAGGGGTATAATATATCATCTCAGGCTTATGGTTCTCTTCCAAGTTCACAGGTGGTTGCCAGGATTCAGTTTCTTGTGATTGTAGGACTGAGGCACCTAGTTTTCTGTTGTTGTTGAATGTCCATCAGAGACCTTTCTTAGCAATTAAAGGCTGATGTTACTTTTTTGCCATGTGGCCCTGCCTACAGCATGGCAGTTTGCTTCTTCAGGGCCAGCAGGAGAATCTCTGTTGATAGCAGAACTCAAATCCCTTTTGAGGAGCTTTTTCTGATTATGTCAGTCCTATCCAGGATGATCTCCTTTTGATTAAAATATCAACTGGTTTGGGTTTTTATATCTTTAAAATACCTTCATTTTTATCCTGTAACATCAGCTTGGTATGGCAGTAAAAGCCATCGTATTTATAGTTTTGCCTACACTTATGAGGAGGGAATTATATAGAACTTGTACCCCCAGGGGATGGGAATCTTGAGGGCTATCTTAGGTTTTGGTCACAAGCTTACCTATATAACAAACCTGCAGGAGTGGATATAGAGAGATGAGTTCAGAGTCTGCAGTAGTGAGAATGGTATTTGCTTTGTGTACAGTGGTGATGTACTGATAGGGACAAATGTACAGATTTAAAAAGAAAAGAATTTGATGATTAAATGAACAGGACTTTGTAATGACTTGAATAATAGGAAGCAAGGCAAAAAAAGGAGGTGTCAAGTATGAGTCCTACATTTCTGGTTTACACAGTTATAAGAATGTTGGTACCCTTCAGTGAAAGAGGAAACACTAAATGAGATCTTGTTTGGGTGGGATAATATTACTTGATATTTAGGTTTATTGAGGTTAAGCTATGAAAGACGGATATGCATTTCAGAGAAAAGGACTGAGTATAAAATTGGGAGTTAGGTATTGTATTGGTATGTCTAGATTCTATGACTATGGTATTTATAAAAATGGCACATTATATAAACCATAAATACTGTAGTTAGGCTTTAGTTTTTATCTTAGTCTGAAGGTCTCTTTTAACTAAAAAATTCAACCCATTCATAAAATTTAATAATGTTTATATGCTTATTCTGTGTCTTATACTTGTTGATTTAGTTTTAAAATATTGTACTTTTCCTGAATTTTTTCAGATTATCTTCATTTTCCTTTTCTTTCTGGGGAAAAAATACAGTAGTATTCTATTATATTTTCTTTCTTTCTTTTTTTTGAAACAGAGTCTTGCTCTGTCACCAGGCCAGAGTGCAGTGGCTTGATCTTGGCTCACTGCAACCTCTGCCTCCCAGGTTCTAGTGATTCTGCTGCCTCAGCCTCCCGAGTAGCTGGGATTACAGGCGCCTGCCACCGCGCCCAGCTAATTTTTGTATTTTTAATAGCGATAGGGTTTCACCATGTTGGCCAGGATGGTCTTGATCTCTTGACCTTGTGATTCTCCGCCTTGGCCTCCCAAAGTGCTGGGATTATAGGCGTGAGCCATGGCACCTGGCTCTATTATATTTTCATGCCATTGTTGCTTTTCTTGATAGTTGGTTCACCTTATGCTCAGATTTCACACCCAAGGATTCAACCATTTGCATGTTAAAAATATTCTAAAACTCTACAGCAATGAAAAATATACAGGTTTCTAGTATTGGAGATAAGAATTTAGTACCAGTCTTCTTTCTGCTATGCAGTCAGTTATTTTTTGGTCTAGAAAGTGAAACTTTTTTTCTTTGATATTCAGAAATTAATTCATCACCTATGCGGTAGCTTGTAGTATTAACTTCTTTTTACAGATGTGTAAGCAGTAGCCTAAGAGTTTAAATAACTTAGTCCCAATTATGCAGCTAGAATAAGTCGGAAAACTGGAATTGGAAGATAGTTGTGTTCTTAATCATTACTTTCTATTTTCTTTATGCTTTCTAAACAGAGTTATAAATATATATCTGAATATACAAGATTCAAAATAAGCTCCTGCTTAAATTACTAGGATTTATATTCTTCTAAGTGCCAAGACTCAATTCTGTAAGACATGTGCCCCACCCTCCCCCCTTTTTGGGTAAATTTATGCTTTCTAAATGGTTAAATTCTTTGTTTTTTAAGAATAATTTCGGACTCAACAGGAAAATTGAGAAGATGGTATAGAGAATTTTTATAAACTTGGAAAGCTTAGAGTGAGGAAGAAATAAATTTTGTAACTACATAATGAAGGAATTGTTTCTCTCTTTAAGGATGGAGTAATTCTAGAGGGTATACTATGGGTGACAAGCTGAAGACAACTACCAATGTAATTGTGGTTGTATTAGTGTATCTTTTAAGAAGGTGATTAGGATTTCACAGAAACTGATGGCTTTTTGCTAATAGATTTACTCCTCTGCCTAGAATACTCTTACCCACTTTAACTGGCAAGGTCATTTGTTTGTAAACTTCCAATTACATATCTTCTTTCCTAGGGGAAATATATATCCCAGTTTTTAGTAAACATGTTTTAACTAAGTGACCTACATTTTATTTCTCTTACCTTTCATGGCAGTTTTAGCCTAGATTCTCTGAGTGTGACTATTTGAATGAGTACATAAAGAAAATATCAATTATAGATTTTTTACTTTGAGAGAAAAATTAGTTTCTAATTCAGAATAGTAAGTTTCTTTCTTGAATGAGAGCAAAAAACTTGTTATAGGATCTTAATCATATCATTGTCAATTCTACATGCACTTGTAATCTTTTTGTTTTTCAGGCTGTGACAGTGAGGAACTCCATGGCTAAGTCTCTGTATAGTGCCCTGTTTGACTGGATAGTTTTTCGAATTAATCATGCACTCCTGAATAGTAAAGATTTAGAGCATAATATCAAGGTAATAATACATTGGATTATAGTATGTTTTTCCCTGAAAACTAGTTAATGCATGAAATTTAAAAACACAGAATTATATAGAATAATAAGTAAGGAATTGCTTTTATTTGTTACTCACTACCCTGTTCAGAAGAATTGTTCTCTGTGTCTTTCCAGACCTTTTTTCTTATGTGTTTTTACCTTTCAAATATGTATAGTCAGAGTTGCTTTAAAAAATATAAATAGAATCATGCTCTGTATTCTTTCAAACATATATATATTTTTTACCAAGTATCTCTTGAAATATTTTCTGTATATTATGTTTCTGGACCTTGCTATTTTAAAAAATGTTATATAGTATGATGTGTACCATAAAACCAATATTCTTTTACTTATCTTTCTATACATTGATCTAGGATAAAGTTCCCAAAGTGGGATTGCTGGGTTTTTGTTGTTGTTGTTTTTTAAAAAGAGATGGAGTCTTACTCTGTCGCCCAGGCTGGAGTGCAGTGGCATGATCTCGGCTCACTACAACCTCCACCTTCGAGATTCAAGCAATTCACCTGCCTCAGCCTCCTGAGTAGCTGGAATTACGGGTACCCACAACCACACCTGGCTCATTTTTGTATTTTTAGTAGAGGTGGGGTTTTACCATGTTGGCCAGGCAGCTCTTGAATTCTTGACCTCAGGCGATCCACCTGCTGCAGTGGCCCAAAGTGCTAGAATTATAGGCGTGAGCCACCATGCCCGGCCGATTGCTGATTTTAAGGTTAGATACATTTAAAAAATTTGATGCTTTCCAAAAAAGAGTGTACACTTTCAGCAGCAGTGTGTGAAAGCACCTGATCCCCTACACCTTTGCCTACATTGAATGTATCAGTATTTACATCTCTTAATCTGATAAGGGGAATGGTTCTATTTTATTTCATTATTTTTAATAATAGATAAAAGTTCAGCATCTCTTCATGTTTTCTCTATTTTTTTCTTCTTTCTGTTTTAAAAAATATCCTTGGGTTATTTTTGTTTTTTATTTTGTCTTTTTCTTACTGCTTTTTATTTTAGTTTTCAGACAGTGTCTTGCTTTTTTTGCCCAAGCTGAAATGCCATGGTGCGATCTCGGCTCATTGCAGCCTCTGTCTCCTGGAGTCAAGTGATTTTCCTGCCTCAGCCTCCCAGGTAGCTGGGATTACAGGCACACACCACTACACCTGGCTAATTTTTGTATTTTTAGTAGAGGTGAGGTTTTACTGTGTTGGCTAGGCTGGTCTCGAACTCCTGACCTCAAGTGACTTGTCCTCCTTGGCTTCCCAAAGTGCTAGAATTACACGTATGAGCCAACATGCCTGGCCTACTCCTTTTTAGAAGGCATTTTTTGTGGATGTTCGTGGAGACCCATAGTTTAATGTATATTGCAATTATTTTGTCTTATTTATTTAAAGATTTGTTTATACTACTGTTTGTGATTTTATGTTGTAATTTTTTTGCATTTAATTCTGTCACTTTTCTTTTTAGTTTTGTATTTTATATATATTTTTTACTTGAGGAAGGCCTCTTCTAGCCCAAGATTATAAAATACTCATTTTCATATTTTTAGAATTAAATTTTTTATGTTTAGACTTTTTTTTAACTAGAATTTATTTTTAATATGGCAGATTATAGGTATGTAATCATTTCAGATCTAGTCGGATTTTCTGGACAGCTTTTGTGGACTAGTCTACCTTGTCATACTGATTAAAAATGTCATCTTTTTAATTTAATTTTATTGCCTTAAATGTAAAATTGCTCTTAATGTTAATTTTTCATGCTTCAGGTAAACTCACAGTCATAAAAATTAAATTGTAATCTATCAAATTTATTTATTTTTGAAGGATATTTTCATTTTTTTAAGAGCCTAGACTTGGCATAATTAAACAAAATACTCTTAGTACAGGCCTTAAAAAAAATCTTACTATTTATCATTCATTATATCAGTTTGCCCATTGTATCTCTTAGCACACCAGTGGAGAAAAATTATTTTATTTAACCGAAGTTGTCATACAACCAACCATATTTCTGAATGGTTTGGGGTGGTAAGAAAAGTGTTTATATGCAGATGTTAGAGCCAAATCTACAATAAGAAGTTAGATTATTCCTTGATGGGAAATAGAAAAATAAGCATTTATGTTGTGTATTCTACCAAACAGCTAAAAGAGTTGAATGTGGTTGATTTTAGGGAGCAGACCTTTATGATGATGCAGGGATTGCTGTCTTTTTAAAATCTTCCTTTTAGCACTATGCAACATTTTAAACCTTGTACTTTTTTTTTAATAAATGTTTTTAACTTTAAGAAACCATATGTTCCAGCTGGGTACGGTGGCTCACACCTGTAATCCCAGCATTTTGGGAGGCCGAGACGAGTGGATCACCTCCACTCAGGCATTTGAGAGCAGCCTGGCCAACTTGGTGAAACCCTGTCTCTACCAGAAATACAAAAAATTAGCCAGGAATGGTGCTGCACACCTGTGACGCCAGCTGCTGGGGAGGCTGAGGCAGGAGAATCTCATGAACCCCAGTGGCAGAGGTTACAGTGAGCTGAGATCTCAGCACTGTACCCCAGCCTGAGTGACAGAGTGAGACTCCATCTCAAAAAAAAAAAAAAAAAAAGGAACCATATGTTCTGATATCTAGTTTCACTCAGTCTTCATGAGGTTAAAATATACTAGCTTGGTTCTTAAAGAATTCCATTTTTTGGGATGTAGAAGTCAAAATAGGAAAAATTGCATGGTCTTCTTGGCATAGTCAGGAGTAACCTTCCTCTCCTGATCCTTCATTTAAATAACATTTTCATTTCCCCACACTCTGTTTTTTTCCATTCCCTTTTAGATCTTAGGGATTTCTGAGATTTATTAAGATAACAGGTCACTAACCTTGCTTCATACATTTCTGTAATCTATAGATTATATTTATTAACAGTTTAAATGTGTTCCTATAATTAGGATAAAAGTAAGATAAAGAGAACTAAAATACTTTTAATTCATGATATATTTAAGTTGAATACTGGCCAAACACAATCCTCTGTGCACTGCGTTAGAGGAATTGAGCATTGATTTGTTACTTATATTGTCGATATTTTTCATTAAATACATTTAAACATTACTTTTAACCAAAACTTTCTCTTGTTTTACAGACATTGTCCATTGGCGTTCTTGATATTTTTGGGTTTGAAGATTATGAAAATAACAGCTTTGAACAGTTCTGTATTAACTTTGCTAATGAACGTTTACAGCACTACTTTAATCAGCATATCTTTAAATTGGAACAAGTGAGTACGTAAATATATATACACTTGTCCCCCATCACACATATCTTTGAGTCATATTCATAACAATTCACTTTATTTTTTCACACATTTTATTGTTTTATGTAGTATTTATATTAAATATTGAAATGTGCCTTTACAAACAAGAATAACAAGTAAATTGGCTTGGGAATAAACACAGTTGCCTCTTTGTGTATGTAAACTCAATTGATGGGGTTAGAAATGTATGAGATGCAACAGAGTAGTCTGGTAGCTTTAATTGTTTATTGTAGTATCAGTTGTCACCAGGCTGGAGTGCAGTGGCGTGATCTCGGCTCACTGCAACCTCCACCTCCTGGGTTCAAGCACTTCTCCTGCCGCAGCCTCCCAAGTAGCTGGGACTGCAGGTGCACGCCACCATGCCCAGCTAATTTTTGTATTTTTAGTAGAGACAGGGTTTCACCATGTTGGCCAGGATGGTATTGATCTATTAACTTCGTGATCCACCCTCCTTGGCCTGCTGGGATTACAGGCGTGAGCCACCATGCCCGGCCGAGTTGAAAATATTTTAAGTAAAAAATGCATTTAATATACCTACTAAGGGTCACAGCTTAATATAGCCTACCTTAAGTGTGCTCAGAACACTTATATTAGCCTACAGTTGGGCGAAATCATCTAGCACACCTATTTTGAAAATTATAGTAAACCAAAGACAGTGAAAAAAGTCTTAAAAAGCACCTAGAGGAAACAAAAGGCTACAGATGCTTCTTTGGATGGGTAAGTTGAAAATATTTTAAGGAAAAAACGCATTTAATACACCTACTAAGGGTCACAGCTTAATATAGCCTACCTTAAGTGTGCTCAGAACACTTATATTAGCCTACAGTGGGGCAAAATCATCTAGCACACCTATTTTATAATAAAATTATTGAATATGTCATGTGCCATATATTACTAGCCTGAGAAAAGATCAAAATTCAAAGTATGAAGAAATTATAACAGTTTAACATCATTGTAAAGTTGAATCATCGTAAGTCAGGGACATCTCTATCTTTAAAGATATAACAATAAGACTTGTCAGTCAGCCTTTTAGTGGAAATAGGGGAAGCTAGGAGACAATGGGATTTTTTTCCTTAAAACTGAAGAATGTTGTTTAGGCAGTAAATTATTCCCGATTGTAGCTCAGGTGCAGGGAGGAATGAAGAGCAATGAAAATTTATAAAAAAGTCGGGGTGGGACACGGTGACTTACACCTGTAATCCCAGCAATTTGGGAGGCTGAGGCAGGTGGATCACGAGGTCAGGAGTTCGAGACCAGCCTGGCCAATATGGTGAAACTCTGTCTCTACTAAAAATACAAAAATTAGCCGGTATTGGTGGTGGGTGCCTGCAGTCCCCGCTACCTGGGAGACTCAGGCAGGAGAATTGCTTAAACCCAGGAGGTGGAGGTTGCAGTGAACTAGGATCGTGCCGCTGACGCCTACCTAGGTGACAGAGCAAGACTCTGTCTCTAAAATAAAATAAAATGTCATTGAATCTAAATGAATATTAACTAAATTGGACAAAATTAAAAGTAACTTTCATGGTTTAAATAGAACTATTTAGGCCGGGCCTGGTGGCTCACACCTGTAATCGCAGCATTGTGGAAGACCAAGGCAAGTGGATCACTTGAGGTCAGGAGTTTGAGACCAGTCTGGCCAACATGGTGAAACCCTGTCTCTACTAAAAATACAAAAATCAGCCGAGCATGGGAGTGGGTGCTTGTATGTAATCTCAGTTACTCAGGAGGCTGAGTTAGGAGAATTCGCTTTAACCCAGGAGGCAGAAGTTGCAATGAGCCAAGATTGTGCTATTGTACTCCACCCTGGGTGACAGAGCGAGACTCCATCTCAAAAAATAAATAAATAAATAAAAAACAGAACTATTTACTATTTAACTAGAACTAAAATACATGACAATAATAGCATATAAATTAGGAGTAAATAGAATTTAATATATTCTAAGATCTTTGTATTAAATGATAAGTTACAGAGATACTGTTTCTGTTAGTGGTAAGTTAAGGATACATGTTTTCTAGAATTGCCAAAAATAGTAAAATAATATAAAACTTTTGAAAAGATAATATAGAGAATAAGTAAAGTAAAACACTCAAACAGTCCAGAAGAAAGCAAGAAATAAAAGAAATGCCAAGAAAGTCAGACAAAGAACAAGTAGTAAGATGTTTGATTTATTCTCACAAATACAGAGATTGCATTAAATATAATTGATTCGTTGCTCCTACTAGAAGCTAGATTGTCAGACTGGATATAATATAAACTGATTGTTGCTTATGAGCGACATTCTAAGTATAAATATATAGAAAGATTAAAAGGCTGGGTGAAGATTTAGCAGTCCTTAAAAAATAATTATAGCTATATTAATATCATATTTAAGTATTACTAGAAATAAAAAGGAATATTTAACAATGCTACCCTTTAGAATGCTAAAGGGTTTCCTGGGAAGTGTACAGTCCAAAATTTATAAGTATCTGATAGCATAACCTTGAAATATATAAGCAAAAATGAATAAAACTCGAAGAAAAATACATTTGCAATCGTAGTGTAATGTTTTAACATATCTTGCTGACTTGCTGATAGAGTAAGTGTTCAAAACGTTGGTAAGGATAGAGAAGATTTAAAATATCTAGAGAATGAGATTAGTGTGTTTGTGAGTATCCATCTCTGACTATCCTTCAGACCAGAATGTCAGTTTCTTGTCCTTGGGCCTGAAACCTAATCAATTAAGGATATAGAATATTTAAAAATCAAATATATAACTCATATGCATAGAACACTGCATCAACTTCTGCAGAATGTACTTTTTTTTTTTCAAGTTTGGATGGAATATTCACAAAATTTGTTTATATCCTGGACCATAAAGCAAAAGTCAAATTTCCAAGGATTGAAATGACAGATTTTAATACTATAATAAAATAATACCTGGAACCAATAAGTAAAAGATAACTAAAAATTACCTATGTGATTAAAAATTAAGAAATATTATTTTAAATAGCCTAGAAGTTGAACAGTTAGAAAATATGTTGTACTTAATGAACATGTTACATATTAAAACTGTGGGATATGGCTAAAGCCATACTTAGAGGAACATTTTATAGCTCTTAGAAGATTTTTGTTGAAAATTAGTGATCCCTGTCAACAGTTGGGAAAAAAGTCAGCAAACTAAACCAGAGGAAAGTAGAAAAAATGAAATAATACAGATAAAAGGAAATTAATAAAAGTGAAAACAAATATACCATGGGAGAGGATCAACCAAACGAAAAGTAAATCTTCCTAAGGGCTAATACTGTTAATGAACTCCTCAAGGAATTCATCTGAGAGAGAGAGACAGACAGAGAGGGACATAAATAACCAAAAGCATGGTAAAAGCTTTTCAATCTGTATTACTGTATCCCTGTTATTTTCTGCAAGATGAATAAATTGTTATTTTGTTTTTTGGTTTTTCTAGGAGGAATATAGAACTGAAGGTATCAGCTGGCACAACATAGATTATATTGATAATACCTGCTGCATAAATCTTATTAGCAAAAAACCAACAGGACTGCTTCATCTTTTGGATGAAGAAAGCAAGTGAGTGTAATTTGCAGTTTTCTTATTGGCTGTTTTGGCTTTTTATGTTTAAACTTTTTTCTTACATTACCAAATAAAGAGCCAAAGGTTTTTTTGTATGTACAAATTGTTTTATATGTGTATGTTTCTAGGTAATTAGGAGGGACTTCATTACTTGAATTCATTTTTTAAAAGTTCTTCTAGATTTATTCAATACACAAACTTGTTGACTTTTTTTTTTTTTGGTTACACATTTCTTTCTTTGTAAATTGAGTTTTGTATATGTGATGTGTTTGCAGTTTTCATTTTTAGCAGAAAAGAATATCGTGATAGGCTGAATGTGGTGGCTTACGTCTATAATCTCAGCACTTTGGGATGCTGAGGCGTGTGGACTTCGAGACCAGCCTGGCCAAAATCTCATCTGTACTAAAAATAGAAAAATAAGCCGAGCATGGAGGTACACACCCGTAATCCCAGGTGCTCAGGAGACTGAGACATGAGAATCTCTTGAACCCAGGGGGCAGAGGTTGCAGTGGGCCAAGATGGCTCACTGCACTATAGTCCAGCCTGGGCAACAGAGCAAGACTCTTGTTTCCAAACAAAACAAAACAAAAAAAGAATGTTATGGTAGATTAGTAATGTCTACCATGATCATGTTTGTAAGTGGCAACATCTGCCAATTATTTACTATTCCTCATTAACACTGTTCAATATAACAGTTAAATATATGCTTCAGAAATAATGCTTCATGTAGCATTCTTCAGGATATTCTCAACAATCTATAAAATATAGTTGATTATCCTAAGAGATGGCAAATCTAGAATCGGAGAAACTGAGATAAGGAGGTTGTGAAGTTTTTTTATGACTCTTTAGTAAAAAATTGGAAGCAATTTGTTTACCTGATTTCTAGTTTAATATAATCATCATTAAACAGGATGAAAAGTATTGGGGATTTACTGTTAGAGGTAAGATGATTGAGTAAGGTTGTAGAATAAAAAACTAGCAGAAAGAAGACTGCTAACAGTGTAGAGTCACTCTAACCTACTCTACTACTAGTCAACTTCTGTTAATCTAAAGGAATTTAAATGCTGTTAACACAAGTAAAAAGTACCTTAATTTTCTGTCCAGAATTTTTAAAAAATTTCTTGCATTACTATGTATGCCCCAACATAGTTATTATCTCATAAAATTGTAAGGTTAGTAATTCACTGTTTGTATACCTTACTTCTGGTATATCTTTAGTTGGGAAGGCTTTATAGGTAATTTTGATACTCAGTGTTGAGAACCATTGTGGTTGATAATGGAATGATAAGCAGTTGTTTTGGTTTGAGGAATTTTATAGTAACAAAAAAGGGTTTAAGAAACAATCCAAGAACAAAGATTATATAAGTAGGGAATGGGGTACCTAAGATTCAAACCTGTCAGGTGTTTCTGACTAATAAGGTTGTGCTTTGAATTATTATATTGGTTCCCTGTAATATTTAGGTGTTAGAGTCAGTAGTCCAGGATTTGTATCCCATTTTCATAACTACTGTTATAGAAAAACTCTCAAACCATGTTTTTAGTCTACTCTCACACCACAATAATCAACATATAAGACTTCTGTGACCAAACGTGTGTGGGGTTTTCCCCCACTAACAAGCAGTGGACACTAGCTGGGTATCCTTTAATTTAGATTTGACACTGTCTACCTGGAGGTAACATCAGATCCCACAGATCGAGGGCTCAGTCCCTAAAACTGCACCCCACCCCACCTTCAGACACCAGCCAAGTAGTCCATTCCTCCAGAACTTCTTGACCAACCAGCTTCTCCTTGAGTTCAATTAATTTGCCGGAGTGGATTGCAGAACTCAGGGAAACACTTATATTTATGCCAGTGTATTGTAAAGGATATTGCAAACTAAACAATGAGGAGATGCATAGGAAGAGGTGTGGGGTAAGGAGCACAGAACCTCCATGTCCTCCCTGGGTGTCCCACCCTCCAAGAAACTCCCACGTTTTCAGCTATTTGGAAACTCTCCAAATGCTTTTTTTCGGGGGTTTTTATGGAGGCTTCATTACACAGACATTAGTGACAATTATGTAGAAATGTGACTGGACAAAAAGAGTATGATCTCATTGACTGAGTGGGAAACCCAGTAAGGCCTGTTTGTCCAGATTCTTCTTGGTCTTTCTGTGGAGCATTCTTTTCTTCAGAGTAATGGGGAAGGACTCTTTGTGGAATGAGGGTCTTTTGATCCACAATCAGATTAGAGGCCTGCCTTGGGCAGGTAAAAGGAAGGTAGGAGAAGGTTAGAGAGAGAGAGAGAGAGAGAGAGAGAGAGAGAGATTCTGTTTCCTGAGGCCTGCTTCTGAGACCTAAAGCATCCCAACATTATAACAAAAGATGACAAGAAGGGCTATGGTAGTTATAAGCCGGGAACCAAGATTGAGAACCTACACACACACACACACACACACACACACACACAAATTATGTCACAGGCCACAGGCTTTCAAACATGAATCCTTTACATATACAACTCAAACATACTGCTACATTACTAGAATCCCATTCAGTAATTAGTAATTAGTCCAGTTAATCATCATATTGTATGAGTATATCCCCCAGGGAGAGAACACTCATGTTTGCAGGCTTCCTTTCAGTCTTGTCAGATTCCAAAAGCAGGAGTAATCTCAGCAAGCACAACCTTTACCTTTCGAGCATCTTTTATAACTGAGCTAAAAGACAGTGTAATCTCTTGCTCTGAGCTTCTTTAAATGTGTTAATGTTGGATTTCCCTCAATTTATAATCCACTTATTCATATCCTTACCCTCAGCTACTATTCCTCCTCTCCATTAGTTCTAAAACTTTTCCTCCTATGGAAGGCACATGAAGAATTGCCACTGTGCTGGTTTAGATTGCAGACAACAATTCTAGTCTAGCAAGTACCTCCTCCTCAGTCCACTCCCTTTTAGAAAGGGTGAATTACATAGGTACAGAACTAGTGAGCTGTTTTTATGGCCAGGAAAAATAGTTGCATTCATTCTTAGCCCCAATTTTGCTACCTAGAGTGAAGGTACAACCCACCCCTATCATGCCCTGAGGAACTTTGACTTAAGATTTAAACATGTAATTACAGTTTCTTGCTTAGAAATCATCCTTGCTTCCAGCACTGGTACTTGCAGCCTTGGTCCTAGGATGACTGCAGCTGATAGGGGAGAGAAGAAAAGTTTTTTTGTTTTTGAGGTCATCTGGGAAAGAAAAAAAAAGTTATAGTTTTTATACCAGCATACTCCTCCCCTGGCAAGAATTGGATAGTCATACCAGCATTCTCTCCAACCCCTCTTTCCCAGATGAACCAGAAAAACAAGAAAAATCTAGGGGATGCTCCTTTAGTCTCACTCATGCTAAGTGTGAACACATATTCATACTCATGAAGGCATGCAAGCCAGCCCTTCATTTTTAGATCTGCCCTTGTTTTAGACAACTAGTGTTTTAATTGCCAATTCTACTTCTCCATCAAACTGTTACTCTGAGGAAGGTATTTTTTTCCCTTTGCTGGACATTGTAGGCTGTACAATGGGTTTCTTGTTCTGAAAAAATGATGATCATCCAAATCCATGCAATATTTTCTGTTCTTTTTTTTTTTTTTAACAGCACCCTGAGCATTTGCATTTTCCACTGGATAAGTAAAGCTCACTTCAGTCAGTGACTATTCCTGCCAATTTGTAGCCCCCCAAGGCTACCTGCATCAGTCTCACTTACCATCTCTGTTCAGGGTCTTCCCACCAGGGAAACTGCCACATAGCCATTGGCAGTCTCAGATTCTCTTGTTGACAAACAGAACAGTTCTTACTGGCATTTTGTGATTGAGAGAAGATGCAAGAGGAATGTCTAGATTTAGCACTTCTCAGCACTGCTGTAGTACCCCCATATCTGCTCATTTCATGGACCCAGGTGACCACATCAAAGGAGTACACAGGGATATCTGCTTGTCAATTCTAGTCACCTTCTGAACCTGGAAAGGGCCTTTTTTTGGTGGGCATTGATATGTTCTACTTTAAGGTACCCCTCAGATTTCCATAGGGCTGTGTTCCAAATGGGCCTTTTTTTAATAGGCTGGGCTTCCATTGCCCTTCTGCCTGATCATATGGCCAGGCCATTGACCAGTGCCCCTGAGTCAGTAAAAACCCAAATACCAAGGCTTCTACCACTCTTCAGTTCTTCCCTCAGTTTTGGGAAATCAGCATGTAATTCAGTGCACCAACCTGATTTGTTTTCACCTTCTTCAATCATAGTAGCCTTCCAAACAGGATGTTGTCCATTTACCTTGGAACTGCCATCCACAAACCAAGCAGTTGTTTGCCAGTCACTTGAGAGCACTGTAGGATCCGGCAGCTCCTCACACAGTTCCAGAGTCAGTCCTAGGGGTAAAGAGGCTCCCTGCTCATGAGTGTCTCCTCCTTGCGTCCCCCAGGCAGCATGATTCTGTATAAATCATTTCCATTTTATTATGGAACTTTTCTGTGCACTGCTATCCTCATGAGAGTGTTTTTCTTCCATCAGCTGGGACAGCATGGGTATTTCAGGTGTCAAGATCATTTTATGACCTTCAGTTTTAGGGGTAGCTTCAGTTAATTTCCCATAACAAGATAGTAAGTGCCCCTCCAGTGGAAATTCTCTAGTCCAAAAATCTCAGTAGTTGTTGCTGGGAGGTGCCCACAGGTTTTTGCTGTAAGCCCCAGGAGATGCTCCACAAAGGGATATCAAATGTAGAGTTTGTTTCTGTCTGCACTCTAGCTTCTTCTCAGTCTACTCTGTAGACGTGGACTTGAACAGTCTTACTGGTTCCCATTTAGCATGTCCAGTTAATACTGCTTGAAAGGCAAATTTACATGCCTTCTGTTTTATAGCACTGGGTAGGGGGAACATTTCCCAGTCACAAAACATTTAAGTAAAGGAGACTCAGCTTCTTAAAGCCTGTTAAGTATTCCAATTTTCATAATCCTATGATCTCTGATGTATTTATTTATGTTCTAGTCGCAGAAAGTTCTCCACCCATAGACCATTTTACCATTCTTGTGTAAAAGTCTTTGGGTCCCAGCCAGGCATTGGTCCAAGGGACTCTGGCCTCTCTGTCAATTGTTACCTTGATTAACCAGTCTAACCATGGCCCCAGGCAATTCCAGGTGGGATTTCTCATTGTAATCTTTACCTTCTGTCTTTTAACATTTCTCCAAAACTGGGGAAATAGAGCAAACTGGTTGAGGGACCAGAAGGCCCTCCGTTTGGTTTATCCAACCTTCAATAGTGTTGTGTTAACAAATTTTGTTTTAACCCCATCCATTTCTGTTTTATTCATCCCATTTCTTCAGAACCATATAGAAGATTTCCGCCCAGCTAGGGTGAATCTCATGAGTCTTCCCCTTTTCCTCTTAGTTTCACCTCTTTAATGTTTTCTTTATTCACCTTTTTTTTTTTTTTTGAGACCGAGTTTTGCTCGTTACCCAGGCTGGAGTGCAATGGCACGATCCCGGCTCACCGCAACTTACACCTCCTGGGTTCAAGCAATTCTCCTGCCTCCACCTCCTGAGTAGCTGGGACTACAGGCGCGTGCCACCATGCCCAGCTAATTTTTGTATTTTTAGTAGAGACGGGGTTTCACCATGTTGACCAGGATGGTCTCGATCTCTTGACTTGTGATCTACCCGCCTTGGCCTCCCAAAGTGCTAGGATTATAGGTGTGAGCCACCGCTCCTGGCCTATTCACCTTATTTCTTAATAACCATTTAAAAATTTTTATCTTCCTGGGGTAAATCCTTTGAACCCTCCCTTTTGCCTTTTCCCATTATCTTATTAATTAACCTAATATTTTTATTGCATCTCTAAGACCTATGAGGAGAAGCTGAGACAACAAATTTGATAAGGCTTCTCTAATGGTTATTCGATTTGGCAGGAGTAATATCACCTGGGATGCCCATGTAGAAGGGATCCCCTTAACCATAGCATTTACCATAATCCAGTAAATGGTAACAGGCACATTCATTGGGCAAATACCCTTATCATTATAAAGCTAGTCTTACAGAGCTTGCATGTGAAGCGTATCAGCTGCTTCATCTGGATTGTTCTGCTTAGCATTTCTAGGGAGAATTAGGCAATCCCCCTTCCCGGAGTAAAAAGATTGTACAGTGGCTTTTATCCAGTCCACTAGGCTGGCTTTTCCCTCAGGAATAACCTCTTGTGTATCTCAATCATGTATAGATATCTGCGATTGCTTAGTAGTGAGTTGTATGTCCTGCATCAACCCAGACACACTCGTCCACTGCAGCATTTAAAAGCAAAGCTACTGCCCCTAACGTAGTTACTCTCACAATCCATTTTAGTAAAGATTCTTAGGAAGCTAATGATACCAATCTACAAAATGGAACTATTCCTTCACACTATGCCCTCCAGTTCATTTTGCCCTTCTTCCATATTGACTGCCTTCTTGGTAACCACATGTCTCAGAGGTACTTTGTTGTCCCTGCACAATTCTGTCCTTGCCTCCAAGACTTTGAGGCCATCAGCCTGAGCTCAAACAGATCGAGATCTGAGCTTGATCCAGCTTCAAGGACCAACACAGTACTCTCTTTAAATTTCATTTTAGCTATTATAAATAACAATAATTAAGGGATTGAATAGTTCATTTTTTTTTCTTATTAGTTTGGTTTTCCTTATGTAGGCAATGAATCAACTCCCCAGGAGTTGGAACCATCTCTAAATTCCACTGATAACTTTTACCTTTAGTAACTGAGCATAGCAGCCTTGGGTGACCCTGTGGCCACACCAGAACAAAGGTTTCTCATCTTCTACCCTTTTATCCTTTCTCTTCCCAAACCACATGTTTCAGTGAGCCAGGGCCTTTCTAGCAAATGTCACTTCTCTGACACCAGTTATTTGGGACAAACATTCAGACCATTTTTTCTCTGCTCTCACATCATAACAATCAACATGAAGACCTCTCTGACCAAATGTGTGTGGGGTTTTCCCCACCAGGAAGCCGTGGACACCAACTGGGTGTCCTCTAATTCAGATTTGACACTACCTACCTGGAGGTAGCATCAGATCCCACAGATCGAGGATTCAGTCCCCAAAACTGCTGCCCACCCCACCTTCAGACAGTAGTCAGTAGTTTACTCCTCCAGAATTTCTGACCAATTAGCTTCTCCTTGAGTTCAATTAGTTTGCCGGAATGGCTTGCAGGACTCAGGGAAACACTTACTTACATTTATCCCAGTGTATTGTTAAGGATATTGCAAAGGATATAATGAAGAGATGTGTAGGGCAAGGTATTGGGGAAGGAGTACAGAGTATCCATGTCCTTCCTGGGCACACCGCCTTCCAGGAACATTCACATGTTCAGCTATCTGGAAGCTCTCCAAATGCTGTCCTTTTGGGTTTTTTATGGAGGCTTCATTACATAGACATTATTGACAACTGTGTAGAAATCTGATTGGACCGAACAGCATGATCTCATACTAATAGACTGAGTGGCAAGCCCAGCAAGGCTTGTCTGTCCAGATTCTTCTTGGCCTCTTGTGCAGCATTCTTTCCTTCAGAATGTGGGGATAGACCCTTTCTGGAATAAGGGTCTTATAACCCACAGTCAGATTAGAGACCTGCCTTGGGCAGGTAAAAGGAGGACAGAAGAAGGTTAGAGAAGAGAGATTCTGTTTCCTGAGGCCTGCTCCTGAGGCCCGAAGCACCTGAACATTATAACAAAAGACTATATCAAGGGCTGTAGGAGTTATAAGCCAGGAACCATGGACAAAAACCTAGATATATATACACACATATATGTGTATATATATGTTTTACATATACATATATATAAAATTACAGTATTACAACTATATATGTAAAATCATAACATAAAAACTGAGGTAGTAGAATTACTTTTTTTTTTTTTTGAGACTGGATTTTGCTCTGTAGCTCAGGCTGGAATGCAGTGGCATAGTTAAGGCTCACTGAAGCCTTGAATTCATGGGCTCCAGTGATCTCGCCTCAGCCTCCTGAGTAGCTGAGACTACACAGGCACATACCACCATATCTAGCTAATTTTAAAAATGTTTTTGTAGAGACAAGGACTTGGCTTTGTTGCCCAGGCTAGTCTCAAACTCCTGGGCTCAAGCTATCCTCCCATCTTAGCCTCCCAAAGTGCTGGGATTACATATGAGAGTCACTGTGCCTGTCCTGTCTTGTCATTCTTTAAGCAGAATTTCATTGCATGCTCATCTTATTATACAAAGACTACAATTTCCTGATCAGTTGCCACCTCACATAGATTTAACCCAATAATGAGAATGACACTTCTTTGCTGTTACCTGAAAGCTACTGGGGTTGAGTCATGTTGCCATAAATTTCAGGGAGATAAATTTTGGCTCAATAAAGAACTTTATAACTATTAGAGCTGATTAGCAGCTGCTTTAATAATTAATATAATTTCCTATTATTATAATTACTTTGCATCATCTGTCAGTGTGTTGTTGTAGGTGGGAGACTGGACTGAATAATCTTTTTATTAGTCAGTCTTATAGTTATTACCAGTCCTTGTAAAGAATCTCTGTGCTTTAACATTCCAGAAAATGCAAAGGCATGAAATATTTTTTTCCTGCCATTTACCTGTAAAAAAAAAAACTGGATTGAAAATAAAGTTACATTCGGAAGAACTATTTCAGGACTTTATTGAGTATTTTTTCCTCTAAAAATATTTTTTATAGAGAATATATAGTATCAAATATATCCTTAGTTGTGTTTTTACTTCATGCAGTGTGTTTGTAGTGCTCCAAGTGTATGAGTTTAAAGTCAGAGGTCTTGGTTTAGCCTTTCTCTACTACTTAATGGCTATATGATATGGGGCAAGTTATTTAAGCTAGATTCTGTAGGATGTAGGGTGGCATTTAGAAAGGAGGAATATTGTGTCAGAGTTACATATGAATAGGATGTTAGGAATATTATCAGTCTTCCTCGTAGTATTCAAAGTGTCATCTTCTGTCAGCAGCAGTGGACCACTTTGAATCTTAGAAATGTAGAATCTCAGGCCTTCACTCCGTATCTGTTGAATCAGAATCTACATTTTAACAGGGACTGAAGTTAGGATTAGAGCATTCATTTACAGCAGCATTTTGTGAATCTTGCCTGCTCATAAGAATTACCTTGGGACTTTGTAAATACCACTGACGTTAGGTCATCCCCCTAATCGGTTTAGTCAGAATTGCAGTAGGTGGGGTCCAGGTGTTGGTAGTTTTCAAACCTCTAGAGGTTCTTCTGAGGCTACCCTTGCAGATAGCCTTTGGGGAACACTAGATTAAGAGCTTTGGTATGAGCAATAGTGAATGATTTTCTTGTGTTCTAAATATTTTGGCCTGGTAATGTAATAATTATCCATAAATGTCGGTTGAATGCAAGAACTTTCCATCTTTTTTAGTTTCAAGTAAAGACTGTTTTCATCTCTATCCTCCTTCCTTTGAAAATTTCTATTTTCCATTTAAAAGTAAGAGAAAATATATCATAAGCTTTTCGATTACTCAGATGATTAGAAGGCAAATAAACCCTGACCTAGAGACAATGAGGTGAGCATCCTGCTTTAAGAGAAGCATACTGCTGTGAAATAGTGAGACATAAGTTTGTGGAGGTTGAGTTAGCCTAGGCTTAGGAGCTTGGTGTCAGTCTTTTTGCCTTGGTGATCTATAAAGTTTTGAGCAGAGGGGGCACATGATTAAAGCACTATTATAGGAAAACTTATTTTGATAATATGCTTTGGTGACTTGAAAGAAGATTTGTGAGACTCTTATAGGAGCTGTGCTACTCTGTTTGAAATAGTAATCCAATTGTAAAATGGCTTTAAAGTTTTGGAGTAAGCTAGATGGTGATGTTTTGAGGAAGAGATATTTGAATACAAAAGCAGGCCAAGGTGACCAGGAAAATATCAGTGTTGGCAACATGAAGTTGATACGTTTAATCCCTAGAGGATGCCTGCTGTTACTAGATGTTTTTACTAGTTTTATTTAATTCTACTGGCACTGTGATACCTGCTATCTCATCTTGTGAATTAGAGGACCACTTCTCAAAGATTACCTAGTTTGCCCCAGGTAACTGATAAAATGAGTAATCTAAACTATGATTGTCTGATGCCAAAGGTCATTCTCTATATAGTTTGCAGTGCACACTATGTAATTAACTACGTTTGTTGTAATTTTGGAATGGTTTTTACACATTAGATTTGTATTAAGCAACATTGCAACCTCATATCACATTTTTCATTATTTTAGCTACCATTAAATGAAGCTGTTTTCTGAAACTTTCTCCTTTTTTTCCTTTTTCTATCAATTACATTTTCTCTATTTGAAACTCTTCCCCAACCTTAAACATCTAGTTTACAATTGCTTACTATGTCCTGTGTGAACCTTTTCATTATTCACACCACTGATTATTTTTTTCTCTTTTGAGCTTTTGTATTTCCGTATTTCCTATTATGCAGTTAAATAATTATTTGTGTGATTCCTGGATATTAAGTGCTCAATTGATCAGTACAATCAATGAGTGCAAATAATAATTGGTATAGTAAGAAAATGGCTACTTATTTATGCATGAAGAAACAGGAAATCAGATAATTTTTATGGATTTTTAGGACCTATGAGAATTGAGAGATTATTCTCTTATTTGGAAGTTGTTGGCCCCAAAGAATATATGATTTGGATTTTATTTTCCTTTGGGTTTTACAGTAGTAGTTCAGAACAATGCAATTGAAGCTAAGTATGTAATGAGTTAATTTCTTGATACTGCTATTGCAAAGTGTGAATATAGGCAAATCATAACTTTTGATCTCTCATCTATAAAATAGCCACACCAATATTTATTATTACTTTTTAGCTTATTATGAGAATCAGATTAGATAATATGGGCAAAAACTAATGTAAACTGCTATATGTGTAAGATGGCAGTGTAATTATAATGTACTGTAAAATGGACTGTACTAATTATTGCATCTTTCTCATCTTTCTTTAGAGTTATTTTTTTCTTTTTTTTTTTTTTAATTCAGCTTTCCACAGGCTACAAATCAAACATTACTAGACAAGTTTAAGCATCAACATGAAGATAATTCTTACATTGAATTTCCAGCCGTGATGGAGCCTGCTTTCATTATAAAACATTATGCTGGAAAAGTAAAATATGGGGTAAAGGTTAGTAAATTTCTCATCGAATACGTTTACAGGGCAGAGATGTGTTCTTAACTATGTCACTGTCCCTGGCACACTACCCTGTTTGTGGAAGTTTTTGATCAGTAATAACTAGAGATATTTTATAAGGATACTACTAAAACTTAGATTCTGCTTTTCAGCACCTTACTGTCTTAGGTAAGGTAATGTTTCTGTTGGTTTCTGCCTAGAGATAAACCTGATGTTGTCAGTCCATCCTGATAACCTTTTTAGATCCGAAAGAATTAGATTGCATCTGTATGTCTCAAACTCACTTGTTTATCCACATAATTTGTTGAATTTTTCCCTTCTCTATAGTCATAAGGCTTTCATGTCTTTGTTTACCATTAGGCATTTGTTAGTTTGTACTTTTCATGAGTGTATTGACATTCTTAACTTCTATGGAGTGAAATCTTCATAATTTTGTCCATTTCTTGTGTAATTTGTGAGTCTATTATTCTTCAACTACTTGATGTTTAAGCCTGCCATTTAAGGCATGTAACTTCCCAGGTAAGGCAGTGATGATATGGAGAATAGTGGAGTAATATGTTTTCTCCTTGGTCTTGAGTTGAGTGTCTTAAAATCATTTATTCATCCATTTATTTATTGATTGATTGATTTAAGACCTATTTATTGAACACAGAATATGTGTCAGACTCTGTGCTTGGTGTTTGGAATGATCTAATGATAAATTAGATATATTCCTGTTTATACACATATACATACATATGTGCATTTATACATATTTTGTGTGCATATATATGTATATCTGTTTATGTAACATATAGATAAATGGGCTTTGTGTTACAAATAAGTGAATGGGTTCTATGAGAGAAAGTAATAAAATAGTGAATTTTGAATGTGTGAATACACGAACACCTAAGAAACTTAAATTTTGAGAGATGACCCGAAATAAATTTTACTTTGACAAGGAGTTCTGATGATGAATTATAGACTATGAGATAGGAAAGAGTTCGATATGTTGAAATAATTGAAAACAAGTAAGTGCTACTAGATTATAATGAACTAAGGAGAGTAACATGAAATGAACTTAGAGAATAGACAGTGGGTTATTATTCAGGGCTTGTAAGCTAAGTTGAGTTTAGTTTTTATAAAAATTACGTGGCACTGTGATCAGTTTTTTTTTTTTGAGACAGAGTCTAGCTTTGTCTCCAAGTGCCAGGCTGGAGTGCAGTGGCACAGTCTCGGCTCACTGCAACCTCCACCTCATGGGTTCAAGCAGTTCTCCTGTCTCAGCTTCCCAGGTAGCTGGGACTACAGGCACCTGCCACCATGCCCAGCTAATTTTTGTATTTTTAGTAGAGATGGGGTTTCACTCTGTTGGCCAGGATAGTCTTGATCTCTTGATCTCATCATCTGCCTGCCTCGGCCTCTCAAAGTGCTGGGATTACAGGTATGAGCCACCTTGCCTGGCCCACTGTGATCATATTTTAAGCAGAGTATTAAAATGTTACTCTGCTTAGGCATATTTTAAGAAGATTATTAAAATATTACTTTTAAAGTATTTAAAAATACAATGACTTGTAGTTTTAAAGGATTGCATTGATTACCTTGAGGAGAAGGGATAGCAGAGAGTGAGAGTGGAATCTAGGAGATTAGTTAGGTAGCATTTTTTTTAAGTTGAAGTGAAACTGAAGTAAGTAAGTTTTAAGTTAAGTAAACTGAAACACTGGAGTGGCAGTAGAGGTTGAGGGGAGATACAGATGATTATGAGATATATTTTTGGGGGTGAACCATCCGTAGACTTTATTGATGGACTCTAAATGAGTAAGTGACCTCTGGCTAGAGCTGATGGGTGCTTTGGAGTTACTATTTCCTAAGATGGAAAATACTGGGAGGAATAGATTTTAGAACAGAAATTGTGAATATAGTTTAAAATGTAAAACGAAACAAAAGCTTGAGCTGTAGAAAAACTTGAGGATATTGTGCCTAAAGTGCACAAATAAAGTATTTAGATTTCTTTCATACCCCTTCCTAGTCAGCTTCCCTCAGAGATTACCACTACTCTAATTTTTATCATTCTTAATTTTACTTTTAATTGAATTTTAGATAAATGGAATCATATATATGTGTGTGTGTGTGTGTGTGTATATATGTATATATAGAATATCCCAGGCAAGTGTGTGTATATATATGCATCCATGTTATCAGATAGGTTGAAAGTAGAAGGATGGAAAAAAGGATAAGAGCTGGTGTAATTGTGTAATTACAGGACAGGCTGGGCACGGTGGCTCACATCTGTAATCCCAGCACTTTCGGAGGCCAAGGCAGGTGGATCATCTGAGGTTGGAAATCTGAGACTAGCCTGGCCAACATGGTGAGACTCCGTCTCTACTAAAAATGCAAAAATTAGCTGGGTGTGGTGGTGCACACCTGTAATCCCAGCTACTGGGGAGGCTGAGACAGGAGAATCTCTTGAACCTGGGAGGTGAAAGTTGCAGTGAGCTGAGATAGCGCCACTGCACTCCAGCCTGGGAAACAAAGTGAGACTGTCTCAAAAAACAAAAAAATTATTGTAGGACAAAATGGACTTTAAGACCAGAAATATAATTAGAGCTACAAAGGACATTTTATAATGATAAAAGGAGCCAGTTCAACAGGAAGATATAATCAATAAATACTTGTTTTGAGACAGAGTCTTGCTTTGCTCTTTCACCCAGGCTGCAGTGAAGTGGTGCGACCTTGGCTCACTGCAACCTCCGCCCCTACCCCCTCACCCCAGGTTCAAGTGATTCTCCTGCCTCAGTCTCCTGAGTAGCTGAGATTCCAGGCACCTGCCACCATACCTGGCTAATTGTTATATTTTTAGTAGAGACGCAGTTTCACCAGAATGGTGTTGAACTTCTGAGCTCAGTTGATCCACCCTCCTCAGCCTCCCAAAGTGCTAGGATTACAGGCATGAGCCACCTCACTTGGCCAATCACTTGATGTTGTATGTACCTAATGACTGATTCAAAATATGTAAGGTAAAAGCGAAGGAAAAGTAGACCTAGATAAGTCCATCATTATAATTGTTGATTTTTTTCTTCAATATTTTTCTGAGGAAAAGGAAGAAAACTTAAAAAAAGAAAAAACTATAGATTTTAATGCCTCTCTTTGTAACAGAACAAGCAGATGCAAAATCAATACAAACAGCACTGTTAAACAGCTGACCTAATTCGCACATCATAAGGATAACTTAGAAAATCATTGGTTATTTAGAAATTAGGCAAAAACTCTTCTGAATAAACTGTGAGTCGAAAAAGAAATCACAATATAAATTACTTCTTATAATAATAAATTGTTGGCCAGGTGTGGTGACTCATGCCTGTAATTCCAGCACTTTGGGAGGCCAAGGTGAGATGATCACCTCAGGTCAGGAGTTTGAGACCAGCCTGACCAACATGGAGAAACCCTGTCTGTACTAAAAATACAAAATTAGCCAAGTGTGGTGGTGCATGCCTATAGTGCCAGCTACTCAGGAGGCTGAGGCAGGAGAATTGCTTGAACCCAGAAGGCAGAGGTTACCGTGATCTAAGATCACGCCATTGCATTCCAGCCTGGGCAACAAGAGCGAAATTTGTCTAAAAATAAATAAATAAAATAAATTATTAAAATTATAATATTTTGTACTGAACATTAATGAAATACAGCATTATCGAAAACTTTTAGGATAGAGTTAAAGAAATGAATATAGGAAAATTTATAACTTTAAATGCGTATATCGGAAAGGAAGAAAAGTTGAAAAGTGATTATCTAGGCTTCTTTTTTTTTTCTTTGAGACAGAGTCTTTTCTGTCACCCAGGCTGGAGTGCAGTGGTGTAATCTCAGCTTACTACAACCACCACCACCCAGATTCAAGCAATTCTTGTGCCTCAGCCTCCTGAGTAGCTGGGACTACAGGCTTGTGACATCATGCCTGGCTAATTTTTGTATTTTTGGTAGAAATGGGATTTCGCCCTGTTGACCAGGCTGGTCTCGAACTCCTGGCCTCAAGTGATCTGCCCACCTCGGCATCCCAGAGTGCTGGGATTACAGATATGAGCCACCACGCCTGATTGAAAAGTGGTTATCTAAGCTTCTGTGTGAGAAACTAGGAAAAGAAGAGCAAATCGCACTCAAAGAATAAATTAGAGAAAGGGTATAAAAAGAAGACCAGAAATCAGTGTAATATAAAGTAGACATTGAACAAAAAAATCAATAAAGCCAAAAGTTAGTTCCTTATTACATGTGATAGGAAAATAACTGATGATATCAAAAAATTCATAGATTACAGATACCAGGAATGAAAAAAGAGAACTTTACTACATATACTACAGATATTAAAAGGATATGAATAATTTTTTTCAGTAAATTTGAAAACAAAAAAATGGATAAATTCCATTAAAATACACTTTACCAAAGCTAACACCAGAATAAATAGAAAAACCTGAAAATTCTGTTGGCTAAATAATTTGAATCAGTAGTTCAGAACTTTTCCACAAAGGAAATCCCAGGCCCACATGATTTTACCAGTGAATGCTTCCAAACATTTAAATGTACTACTGGTCTTACATGTTTTCTTTCAGATTAGACATACCCTTTAAGATGTGTTAATGGATCTCAAGAAATAATAAGAAAAATCTGATCTGAAAATGCACATTTGGGCTTCATCATATAGATAGTGCTAATTTAAAATCTTAATTATGGTTCTGGTCACTTGATATAAGAGGGTTGAGTAAAGAAGTGAGTGCACAGCCAGGCGTGGTGGCTCACGCCTGTAGTCCCAGCACTTTGGGAGGCTGAGGTGGGTGGATCACTTAAGTCCCAGAGTTTAAGATCATCCTGGCCAACATGGCAAGACCTGTTCTCTGCAAAAAATACAAAAAATTAGCTGGGTGTGGTGGTGTGTGCCTGTAGTCCCAGCTACTGGGGAGGCAGAGGGGGAGAATTCACTTGAGTTCGGGAGGTGGAGGTTGCAGTGAACTGAGATCGTGCCACTGCACTCCAGCCTGGGCAGCAGAGCAAGACCCTGTCTCAAAAAGCAAACAAAAAACAAACATAAAAAGATAAATGAGTGCACACTATTAAACCCACTTTGAATTTCCAATATGAACTTAAGGACTTAGAAGAGTGGCACAGGAGGTAAATAGTAAACCACAAGGTATTTTTTTATGGAAACTAGAAGAAGAAAGAATTTTAAGAAGAATGGTATGGTCAGTTGATAATGTATTTAGAAATCTAGAAATATGAAGACAGACTATTTCATTTTGAAAATGAAGTCCACTGGTTACTCTTAACACTTGAAAAGAATCCTAGAATTTTAGATTGTACAGTGTAGTTATTAAAAGGAGTAAAGCAGACTGGTGTTTCAGTTCCTGCAATGGTACTTATTGTGTGTTTAACCTTCAGTAAGCTGCTTTACCTTTGTGTTTACTTATCAGTAAATTATGGTTTATGACTGAATCTGCTTTATTGAGTAGTTGCTATAATTGGATAAAAAGTTATGTAAAATACAGTAAGTTTATGCCACACAGCTTGTCTGCCGTCGGTAGTTATTAGCCTCTGATTATGGTGTAAGAGGTTATTTGGATTTGAATACTCTTATTCAATTTTATTGATTTTTAAAAAATAATACATAACGTTTGCTCTAAGGGTATGTAGGGACAAGCCAAGGATCAAGACTCCTGGTATGTTTCCTGTTTTTTCTTGTTCTCAGCAGAATAAAGAAGAATTAGGAAAGGGAAGCCCTAAAAGTAATAGGATGAGTCCAAGCTGACTTCTGTATATGAGGTTAGATGACATAATACTAGGTATGTTTCTCAGAATTCCGAGTTAGAGGTATTCTATGAAGCTGTACCAGCTTGGAGTGATGTACTTACCAAATTTTTAATCCTTCCATTTGGTAAGATTGTAGTCAATGCCTATCTTGTAACATCATTCTAAGTCCTTCTTTCCAGAGTGGAAGCTTACCCTCCTCATTTGTTTATGGTGCATTTTAACCCATTTTCTTGTGTTCTAGCTCCTCCAACCTCTGTTCTTTGGTAGATGTTGTTCCTACCTGTTTACATTCCTTCTTACTCAGCTTTAAAAATCTATATGCTGGAGGAGAGATCCAAGATGGCCAATTAGCAACAGCTCAGGAATGTAGCTCCCAGTGAAAGCGCAGAGAACGAGTGGACGCCGCACTTTCCGACGAATTTTTGTTGCCCACAGACCGGGAGATTCCCGGCAGAGGAGCCACACG
>CAUYQU010037052.1:0-52612 GCA_963574635.1 Cheracebus regulus
GCTCTCTGCGCTTTCACTGGGAGCTACAATCCTGAGCTGCTGCTATGCAGCCATCTGGGATCTCTCTCCGCCCAGTGATGAAGTTTTTCTGTTTCTTAGTTTTCCTTTCGCAGATGCCCTTCCCCACAGAGCTGGACCTTCCCGGGTTCGCTGTGCTTGCTGTGAAACTCTCAGTCCTCAGTGCTTCCAATTGCTGTTTTCCTTGTGGGGTTGGGACCAGCCGAGCCTGTCTGTCCCGTATACTCCGCACCGGGAAGCGCCGCGCTGGGGCACCGGCAAAACAGCTGCGCCAGCCAAAAGAGTTGCACTGGCGACCCGTGTGGCTCCTCTGCCGGGAATCTCCCGGTCTGTGGGCAACAAAAATTCGTCGGAAAGTGCGGCGTCCACTCGTTCTCTGCACTTTCACTGGGAGCTACGTTCCTGAGCTGTTGCTAATCGGCCATCTTAGATCTCTCTCCCTGGGAAACTTCTATGCGGTTGAGCCTGGCCTTCAGCCGGAGCCGCTGAACCACTTTCTTCATAGCTGCAATGCAGGAGGAGCCAGACATGGTACATGGGAGGACCTGGCCGATTTGTGGGTTGGTGGGCTGTGGGCTGTGGGTCAGCAGGGCCAGACAACTGAGTGGTGCGTGGTGGGGGGAATAATTTTAAAATATTTTTATAATTAAGCTGGGTGTGGTGCCTGATGCCTGTAATCCCAATACTTTGGGAGGTCAAGGCAGGTGGATCACCTGAGGTCAGGAGTTTGAGATCAGCCTGATCAATATGGTGAAATCCCATCTCTACTAAAAATATAAAAATTAGGCCAGGTGGCTCACATCTGTAATCCCTGCACTTGGGGAGGCTGAGGCAGGCGGATCACTTGAGGTCAGGAATTCGAGACAAGTCTGGATAACATGGTGAAACCCCATCTCTATTAAAGATAAAAAATTAACCGGGTGTGATGGCAGGCACCTGTAATCCCTGCTACTTAGGAGGCTAAGGCAGGAGAATCACTTGAACCCAGGAGCTAGAGGTAGCAGTGAGCTGAGATGGCGCCACTGCACTCCAGCTTGGGCAACAGAGCAAGATTCTGTCTCAAATATAAATAAATTTTTTAAAAAGTAATACAACTACAAAAATTAGCTGGGTGTGGTGGCATGCACCTATATTCCCGGCTATGCGGGAGACCAAGAAAGAATTACTTGAACTCAGGAGGCAGAGGTAGCAATGAGCTGAGATCATGCCACTGCACTCCAACCTGGGCAACAGAGTGCGACTCTGTCTCAAATATAAATAAATAAATAAAACAAAATAATATAAAAAATACAAATACAATACAAAAACTAGCTGGGTGTGGGGGCGTGTGCTTATATTCCCAGCTACTTAGGAGGTTGAGGCAGGTGAATTGCTTGAACCTGGGAGGTGGAGGTTGCAGTGAGCTGAGATCGCACCACTGAACTCCAGCCTGGGCAACACAGCAAGACTCTATTTCAAAAAAAAAAAAAATTTTTTTTTAGATTATTATAGTTCTATTTATCTATCTGTATCTTAGGATTTCCCTGGCACATAGTAATTACTCAATAAATGCTAATTATCATCTTCTTCCCTTAACAGAAGCCCAAACTTAGAAGTCTCTCCTAAACTGGATCCCCTTTCCTTATGCAGCCTTGAGGAGCTAAGCTTGGACAGAATAAACTCAGCATTCAGTTTCAGCCCCTTCATCCAGCTGAAGCCGGAAGAAAGCTGTACTTCCTCTGGCAGCTAACTTTGCACAGAGGAAAGACACACCCAAACACATCTGATCTCCAGGCATGCCTACAAATCCCAAGGCAGCTTCTAGGAGGAATTCTGCTATTGATTGTGGTTGGGAAGATGGAGCGAAGAATGTGAATGACACAGTCCTGTCCATCCCCACTACCAGATGTACAAATCGAAGCAAAGTTTTGAGCAAGACATCATCATTGTATTATTACGTTTGGGGGAAGAGCACAAGAGATTGTTAAACTGCTTTCTAGTTTCAAGGTGAAAAGACCAAGATTGGGAGTTCCACATCTTCCTGAGAGCCTGCCTCTATCATATACTGTTATTCTAGGAATGATTTGTAAAGTCTGTTGCTCATGGAGAATAGTGGGCCATACTAGGTAAACTTAGAAGAATATTGATTTCTTTCCTCCTAGTTTTCTCTTTTTAACAGCTTGGGGGCTTTTTTGTTTTCTTTTTATCTGAGAGAGCAGGGTTGTAAAATAAGTGCTGCTGCCTTTTCAAACCCTGTTAAGATGTTATAGGTTAATAACCATGTGGGCTGGTAAAACCGGGGCTAAGATTATTCTTTCACTTATAAGAATGTATTATGGTCACAAATAATACCATGTTAGTCCTTTATACACCATCTATTCTTCTTTCAACACAATCTTTTAGCTTTTTGAGTATTTATTGAGTGCCTACAGGGAGAAAGGAACAGCACATGCTGGGACAGATATCTTATTACTTCTTCCCATTATTTTCCATTTTCTTTTCTGAATCTTTGCACATATAAGCCACAAGCCTTTCTGTTGTCCTTCCAGAGAATCTTCACAGAAGGCAAAGAGAGACATATCTCTATCCACTCATTCATGCAGCAGTCTGTCTTTTAACAATGTTTGCTTAATATTCTCCATGTGCTGCATTTTTACTAAGCTGCGTGGAAGCCATGGTGAAAAAGATAAAGCCACTATGTTAAAGGAGCACATACAGTCTTCATCAAATACAACAGAAATAAACATGAGATTATGATAGACAACAATGATGGAGAGATGTGATACCTGGAACAATGGAGGTTTGAATTTAGAGGTGAGGTCAGTGTCGTGTCTGTGAACTGTGGTTCAGGTGATATTTTTAATCATAGCATTAAAAAAATGTGGTAAGTCATATTAAATTAAATTTCACAGGTATACTTTGAGGTACATTAAATTATGTGAAATGTATTATCGATAATGCAGGAGATAATCTGATGTGGTACTAGAAATGATTCAAGGTGGTATGTATTCTGGGGCCCAGTGTGGTGGCTCACACCTCTAATCCCAGCACTTTGGGGGTCTGAGGCGGGTGAAATAGCTTGCGCTCAGGAGTTTGAGGCCAGCCTGGGTAACATGGCAAATCCCCCGGTCTCTACTAAAAATATACACAAAAAAATTGCTGGGTGTGGTGGTGCATGCCTGTAGTCCCAGCTATTTGGGAGGCTGAGTTGGGAGGATTGCCTGAGTGTGGGAGGCAGACACTGCAGTGAGGCGAGATCACCCCTCTGCACCCATTTGAGTGACAGAACCAGACTCCACATAAAAATAAAATTGCTGGGCACGGTGGTTTACACCTGTAATCCCAGAACTTTGGGAGGCTGAGGCAGGCAGATCACCTGAGGTTGAGATCGCCTGACCAACAAGCAGAAACCCAGTCTCTACTAAAGATAGGAAAAACTAGCTGGGTGTGGTGGTGCATGCCTGTAATCCCAGCTACTTGGGAGGCTGAGGCAGCAGAATCACTTGAAACCGGGAAGTGGATGTTGTGGTAAGCTGAGATCGCGCCATTGAACTCCGGCTGAGGCAACAAGAGAAAAACTAAAAAAAAAAAAAAAAAATGGGGGCCAGTAGTGGTGGCTCACGCCTGTAATCCCAGCACTTTCGGAGGCCAGGGCGGGTGGATTACCTGAGGTCAGGAGTTTGAGACCAGGCTGGC
The DNA here is from genome assembly GCA_963574635.1 of Cheracebus regulus. NCBI lineage: Eukaryota > Metazoa > Chordata > Mammalia > Primates > Pitheciidae > Cheracebus > Cheracebus regulus. The sequence goes on from CAUYQU010037052.1 coordinate 3,694, forward strand.
AACATGGTGAGACCCTGTCTCTACTAAAAATACAAAAAAATAGCTGGGTGTGGTGGCGGGCACCTGTAATCCCAGCTACTCGGGAGGGTGAGGCAGGAAAATCGCGTGAACCCGGGAGGCAGAGGTTGCAGTGAGCCGAGATCGCACCATTGCACTCCAGCCTGGGCGACAAGAACAAAACTTTGTCTCAAAAAAAAAAAAAAATTAATTTGAATATTAAGAAAGTATTCCCTGTCTTATTTGGAGCCATGTGATTTCAGTTAAGCAGAGAGTCTCACTTAGATGCTGCATGTCTTTTTATTTATTTATTTATTTTTATGTCTGTCTGTGTGTGTGTGTGAGATAAGTCTCACTCGGTCACCCAGGCTGGAATGCAGTGGCGCCATCTCGGCTCACTGCAACCTCCCGGGTTCAAGCAATTCTCTTGCCTCAGCCTCCTGAGTAGCTGGGATAACAGGCACATGCCACCACACCAGCTACTTTTTGTACTTTTAATAGAGACAGGGTTTCACCATGTTGATCAGGCTGGTCTACGAACTCCTGACATCTCATGTCTGAATGCTCTGTTCACCATGGCAGTGGTTTCCAAGGTGTGGTCTCCAGATCAACAACCTCAGCATCACCTGGGATCTTGCCAGAAATACCCACCTTCGATCCACTGAATCAAATTCTGTGCTGATGGAGCTCAACAACATGTTTCAACATGCCTTCCAGGTGATTCTGATGCATGCTTACTTCTGAGAGCCACTCCAAAGAAGTAGCTGCTACATATTATATACCATATGCCCCCACCCCCACCCCCTCAAGCTTTTCTCCCTTTTTGTTCCCAGGTGAAGGGTTGAAGGGGTTCAGTATCAGATCTACAACACACTGAGATTTATGTATCATTTGAGACAGAGTCTTGCTTTGTTATGTGTCATTTATTTGAGACAGAGTCTCCCTTTGTTGCCCAGGCTGGAGTGCAGTGGCCGATGTCAGCTTATTGCAACCTCTGCCTCTTTGTCTTCCAGGTTCAAGCGATTCTCCTGCCTCAGCCTCCCTAGTAGCTGGGATTACAGGCATGCACCACCACGCCCAGCTAATTTTGTATTTTTAGTAGAGATGGGGTTTCTCCATGTTGGTCAGGCTGGTCTCCAACTCCTGACCTCAGGTGATCCGCCTGCTTTGGCCTCCCAAAGTCACACTGAGACATTTTAGAGGGAGATCAGTCTATGGAACAAATGCTGGTATGGGGTTGGTGGCCTGGGTGTGCTGTCTGGCCAATTTTGTGCGTGGAGTAAGCAGTGGGTAGAGGCTCTGGGTATCAGGAAACTATGTCAGGCTCTGCCCTCCATGTCCCACCCGCTCCCCCAACAAAGAACACCCAGGAACTTAGAGGAGGCTCTTCTCCACACCATCCCACTACTTGCGCCCCTCACCTTCTCTGAGCCCTGGGTGTTGGCGCTGGGAACTCTGCAATGTATATCCTGAAAGGCAGGCGGCCTATGGAAGGAAGGCAGAGGAGAGAACCCACAAAATGCAAATGGTCTCTGCAACCCTGCTGAAGACCTTTCTTTCTCTCTCCATTTCTTTCTCTTCCCACAAAATGCAAAGGTGTCTCTGCAACCCTGCTGAAGATCTTTCTTTCTTTTTCTCTTTCTTTTCTCCTTCTTTCCTCTCTCTCTCTCCTTCCTTCTTCCCTTCTTTCTTTCTGACAGTTTCGCCCTTGTTGCCCAGACTGGAGCGCAATGGCTGATCTCAGCTCACCACAACTTCCGCCACCAGAGTTCAAGCGATTCTCCTGCCTCAGCCTCCCGAGTAGCTGGGATTTCAGGCATGCACCACCACGCCCGGCTATTTTTGTTTTTTAGTAGAGACGGGGTTTCTTCATGTTGGTCAGGCTGGTCTTGAACTCCCAACCTCAGGTGATGTGCCCGCCTCGGCTTCCCAAAGTGCTAGGATTACAGGCGTGAGCCATCGCACCCGGCTGAAGATTTTTCACTTTATCCTCAACGGAAGACAGTATCTGAGGCTGAGAAATAATAGAAATTGATTTTCACTTTAGCAATATTCCCGGCAACTGCACGGAAAATGGAATGGCACAGAAACTGGAGTCATATGAGCAGCTATCTCATTAATTTGGGTGGGAAATTAAAGGCTGTGAGCACAGATCTAACAGAATGTGGATTGGGATATGCAGGGGAGGGTGGGGTTGGGGGAAGACAGATTCCATTTGAACTTGGTGAGTTATACGTGCAGCACCAAAATAACGGGCATGGAAGTCCTGGAATTATTTATTAAGAAGGTCGCACAGGCGAGTGACATCCCCTTCTTCCCTGTGCCCCAAGGGGCCTGGACTTTGGAGTCAGTCAGTCTTGGGTTCCAACCTTCCGCTAGGACGCAACTTCTTAAGAGCAGGATTCAATCTCTTGCTCACGGCTAGATCCCAAGCGCCTAGAATAGTTTCTGGCACATAGTAGGCACTCAATAAAAACTTGCCGAATGAATCACTGAATGCATGGTCACACTCCATGCCTCATTTCCTCGGCTGTAAACACAATGAAATCACCTAGCCGTGAACTTGGCGCACAGTAGGCGCTCAACAAGTTGTATTTTTCCCTCCCCTTGCAGTAGACCGCGGTCCCTAGGCTATCGTGGAAAAAAAAGGGGTTTCTCTACCTTGTGTGGTTTGCACCTCGCTTCGCCACGGCAGCCCTCGCTGGGTCGCGGGGAGCACGTGGGCCGGACAAGCTGGGTGGGAGGGGAGGAGAGAGGGGGGCGGCGGCCGGCGGCTCGCGCGGAGACTGTCTCCCAGGCTTACGTAAGGCTCGAGTCCCGCGCTGCCCGCCTGGGCTCGGAGACTCGGCGGGCGGAGGCGGCGCCGCCCTGCGGTAAACGGGTTGGAAGCTTCTCAGAGCGCTGCCTCCAGCCAAGGTGTGTGTTTTATTTGACTGCGTTTGGAGGCGAGGCGCGGGGCTCGGGCCCGTCGCGCGCCCCACAGCTCGGGAGCGCATCCGCCAACCCCGGGCGGAGGTGGGCCTCTCCGAGCGCGCGCAGGCGGCGGGCAGCGGCGGCCGTGAGACTGGGAGATGTGACAGCCGCGGGGAGGTGCCGAGACGCCGACCACACGTTGCACACGTGCGAGTACAGGGCAGGGGCTCAGCCCCTAGGCCGCTCGGTGCATGGGGCGGCGGAGGCAGGCTTTGAATGACTCCCTTGTGCCAGCTTCCCCGGCTCGACGGAGACTGGCTGGGGGATGCCCGGCCGCCCCACTCCCTTCTCGGACGCGGCGTGGGGCGCGAGTTGGAGGAAAGGATGGAGGTGGGACTGGCCGGGCCGACCTCTGACCCCTGGAGGCCGAGCCGGCAGGGCGGGGCACCGGCGCGCTCCAGCAGCTCTGCGTGGGGGCGAGGAGGTGGAGGAGGGCGGGGAGGTGTAGCGTGGCGCTCACTCCGCCTGCGAGTCGGTCCCGGCGCAGGGCTGAGGGGAGGGGTTGTCTTAAAAGTCTCTCCTTCCCCCTGTAGGGGCGGCCGGCGAGTCCCAGTGCGAGCGGAGGGTGCCAGAGGTAGGGGGCCGAGAAACAAAGTTCCCGGGGCTCCCTCCGGGCTGCGGTCTGGGCTGCGCGTTTGGCCGCCCCCCCTCCTCGCGAAGGCAATGGCTTCCAAACTCCTGCGCGCGGTCATCCTCGGGCCGCCCGGCTCGGGCAAGGGCACCGTGTGCCAGAGGATCGCCCAGAACTTTGGTCTCCAGCATCTCTCCAGTGGCCACTTCTTGCGGGAGAACATCAAGGCCAACACCGGTGAGGGGCTGCGGGGACGAGGGCCGGGGGCGAGCCGCGTTGGGCTGGGGTGAGGCCCTGGAGGGGCCGGGTCTCCCGGATCGCGGTGCCCTTCCCCCGCCCGCGTGTGGTCGTGCAGGCTCGTACGTGCCGGGGCGCATGCAGCTGGCGGCCCGCGGCCTCGCGGCTTAACCGCGCCCGGGGAGGAGGCCAAAGCTCGCGGGGCGGCCGGTGGGAGGTGCCCTCGGCTCCTCTCTCCACCGCGCCTCCTGCCGCGAGGAAAAGCCGGGGCCACCGGGCCGAGGGAGGGGCGAGAACCACGCAGCGAAAAACCCTGAGCTTTCCTCTCACTCTGCATCCTCAAGGCAGAGCCGCCCCCGTACCCCTTAACCCCGGCCTCCCTGGCCCCCTCCTCCGAGTCCTTAGAGAGCCGCGCGCCCCCTCCCGCGGGAACCCCGAGGCGGAGCGCCGCCCACCTGTGGCAGTCGGGCGGGGCTGCGCGCCGGGGAACCTGTGGCGCCGTGGGACTCGAAGCCACGCGCTTCTCCAGCCCCTCCATGCAGCCTCGGGCCTCGGGGCAGAGCCCTGGGTGGCTTTGAAAGGCCTTTCTGTTCGCTGTCGCCTTCTAAGGTAAACTCTCCCCAGCAACTCCCCCTCCTCTCCAAGCCGCGGGGCCTGGAGATGTGGAGACTCGTCGGAGACTCGTTCTGATAAATTACATTTTGAATGCAGCTTTCCTGGAAATGGCTTCTTGAGCTGCCTCCCTTGGCCAGAGATGCCTCCTTTGGCTGACGTGATGAACTTGGGGATGGAGATCGCCTGACTTCTTAGTCTGACAGTATTGAATGCCTCCCTTACCCCCTCTCCTCCCACTCCACGTTCACACTGGTTCCTAACGAATTGGCGTTCAAAGGTGAGAGGTAGCGGCTGTGCTGCTGCGAGGCTCTTAATCATTCTGGGATGGAGATGCTGGTAATTAGCAACTCCTTTATGAAAAGTTGTTCTTGCCAGCGGGGGTCTTTTACTGTCGCTGCAGTTCTCAAGGGTGTCCGGGGTAGTTATTGCCCATCATAGACTAATTATCCGAGGATCTGCATTTCAGAAGCACAGATTGGTTTGAAAAGGAAGGTGGAGGGCGATGTCGGAAAACAAAAGGAAAGCTTAAAAGCAAGGAATTAAGAAGTATCTTCAGAGTGTTATTTCTTACTTCTTAAGCAGGTTGAAAAAGCTGGCTTTTACGGGAAACTCTTCCCCACCCCCATGTCTCAGAAGGAAGAATTATGTGTACCAAATTGCACTTGAGTTTTCTTTTGTGGGTATTGTTACCTCAAGTGCGCCTATTTTGATTTTAATACATCCAACTGCATTTTATTCTTGGAATGTTGCCTTTGGAATGCGGTTTGAGGGGAGAACAGCCTAGAGGGAAGGCTGGCTGTCATTCTAAGGATTTTGTGTTTAGGTTGGGTTTCTTGGTAGGAGCATGGAGTCAGTGAAGAAAGACAGCGAGAAGAGATGAGCCCATTCCATAATTCTCTGTACCTGACTTGGCGACTTGTTTCCTTCTGGCATGAAGGGCTTCACACTGTCCATCTTGGGACTGGACTGTAGCCCTTTCCATTTTTAAAGACAGTGTGATGGGAAGTGGCTTATTTCTGCACTTTCTTAGGGGCTTTGAAAATTTTCCACTTGCTCTTTTCCCTTGTTCTCATTTTTTTTTTTTTTTCATTTCAACTTTCCTCTGTTCTAAATTTTAGTTTCCATTCTCTTTCAAATGCCTTCATTTCCTCCCCAGTGTTCCCTCCTGGGGTCAGAAGTGACCATGCAATGTTTAGATTTCCTTTTTTCTGTTGGGAATCAAGCAGTTTTTGCATGAACCAATTTAAAAAACAAAAACTTTATCAAAGAAGAAAAATAAAGGACAGCAATTTGTTTTCAAAGTGGCTTGTTTCTAGTGGACTTTCGGGTTATCGGATTATTTTTCACTCTCAAGGTCTGAGAATTTTATAGGCCCGTTGCCTGGTAAATAAAACATTCCACGATATTTATTTTTCTGTAACCTGCTGTTTACTTTTAGCAAATTTCCTAGTGGGAAGCACAGCCACCCTTCTGTATTTACCCTTTATAATGGAAGGTTTGAAGGAGATGATGAAGCACAACAAAAACCCAGGAAATAGAACCGTGTAGGAATTTGAATTGGAAAGTAGCTCTGGCCATCTGCTCCAGCCTGAATTTGGGCACACTTGTCTACATGGCTTTCTTCCTCCTGCAGTCTGGTGAAAAGCTGCTTTCAGGAAAGGGCCACTCTGATGTCATTGCTTCTTGGAAGTCTTCCCTCACCTGCTCCGGCAGAATTCTTTTTCCTCTGTATATGTCTTTTTTTTTTTTTTTTGAAACAGAGTCTTGTTCTCTTGCCCAGGCCAGAGTGCGGTGGCGCTGTTTTGGCTTGCTGCAGCCTTCGCCTCACCGGTTCAAGTGATTCTCTTGCTTCAGCCTACCAAATAGCGGGGATTACAGGCATTTGCCACCACGGCTGGCGAATTTTTGTATTTTTCATAGAGATGGGCTTTCACCATCTCTGCAAAGTTTTGAGGCCAGGCTGGTCTCCAGCTCGGGACCTCAGGTGATCCACTTTCTTTGGCCTGCCAAAGTACTGGGATTGCAGACGTGAGCCACCACGCCCAGCCTCCTCTGCACATATCCTTGTTCATTCTAATGTTGCAGTCACATATCATGCATGCAGTATAGAAATGCCTCTCACCCAGTAAGATATCTGCTGAGTGGCTGCTGTGCATCAGTGTTCTAGGTACTGGGGGCAATAGCATTGTTTAAGATAATCTTGTACCTCTTTTATTTTATTATTATTATTTATAGAGATGGGGTTTTGCTTTGGTGCCCAGGTTAGTCTCAAACTCCTGGCTCAGTCTTCCAAAATGTTGGGATTACAGGTGTGAGCCACTGCACCTGGCCTATTCTTGGGCCTTTTTTTGTTCTTCCTACCTACACCATGGTCCAGTTTCCACTCTGAAAGTTGGAGGACAGGGATCAGGCAAAGTACCTAATGCATAAAAGGAGTTTACCAAGTCTGTGTTAAAGGCCTGGGTCACAAATTCTGGACAGTACATCTTAACTCCAGAAGTCAACCTATAGCATAGAGTCCATTTTGTTTAATTAGCTCTGATTTATGGTAAAAGTTTGTACTTAATATGGATCTGAGATTAGCCTCCTGATAGCTGTTACCCATTGACCCTTCCTACACTGCCTAGAGTGGTACAGGGGGAGGCTTATCAAATACCTCATTTGAAGACTCACCCCCATATTCTTTGGCTCAGGTTTTCTTTAGCATGCTGCAAGAGTAAATAGAAGGGAGAGTTCTCTTAGATTGCCAGGAGTTGGGTCTTACACTCTGTCATGAGGAATATTAGCTTTTTTCTGTGTGTGTGTATGAGCATGCACATGTATGTATGAGTATACACACACACAGGACTGGCACTCTGGAGTGAGTCCCATTACAAATTCTGATCAAATTCTGATATTTAATTATAAATTGTTTTATTGGGTCATATCTAAAGGCTATGCAAATCCTGTTTTAAAGGTTGGACAAATAGTGATATTTTTAAAAATTGCGTTACACTGGATCTACTGTCTCAAGTGCAGAAAAACTGGCAAATCTCCATTTGGAAGCGTCTTGGACTTGAGTGAGATAAAAGGTGTTCACGAACAAACCTGTTTCTGCTCTCTCTCTCTCTCTCTCTATATATTTTTGAGACAGAGTCTTTCTCTTTTGCCCCAGGCTGGAGTGCAGTGGTGTGATCTTGGCTCACTGCAACCTCTGCCTCTCAGATTCAAGCAGTTTTGCCTCAGCCTCTGGAGTAGCTGGGACTACGGGTGCTCACCACCACACTCGGCTAATTTTTGTATTTTTAGGAGAGACAGAGTTTCACCATATCAGCCAGGCTGGTCTTGAACTCCTGACCTCATGATACGCCCACTTTGGCCTCCCAATGTGTTGGGATTACAGGGGTGAGCCACTGCGCCCGGCCTCTGCTCTCAATACTAACTGCAGCTCTTGCTGGGATTTTGCAGCTGGGAATAGCATTTCAAGTTAGTCTATGGGCTGAGCCTCTTTTTGAAACGATGGCCTAGTTCAGAGGGCTCGGGGTTTTGGTGCTTATTAAGTATAAATGTGTGTCTTATGTAAGAGGAAAAACTTCTGAGAACTGGAAGATAGAGACGTTGTATTAGAAAGACTTGAGAGCCAGAGTTCAACAATGTATATAAAACAGGTTTCAATCGTTATCCCTTTTTATAGATCATACAGAGTCTTGGCTTATTACTGGCTTTCTAGAGTATGTCCTGTTCCATTTCCTCCCCTAGCTTGGTGAGATTCAGGATATATAGCACAGGTAAAGCAAGGGTCTGACTGGTTTTGAGACCTCTCCAGTCCAAAGGTCTGCTCCACATCCACTTGTTATTGTTGCTTTTATGGTTTCTTTGAGGATTTTCACACATATTTTAAGAGCACTATTTGTGATTTGAATAAGGTATTCCATGACAGTAAGTCTGCCTTAGCCACATGTACATCTGAATCTTTGCACATTCTTCCAGTGGGGTGTATTTTTTTTTTTTCTGAGGCACATTTTCACTCTGTGACCCAGGCTGGAGTACAGTGGCACGAACACGGCTCACTGCAGCCTCGACTTCCCAGACTCAAGCAATCTTCTTACCTTGGCCCCTTAAGTAGCTGGGACTACAGGCATGTGTAGTCCCAGCATGGATAATTTTGTATTTTTTATAGAGCTTGGGATTCTACTTATTGCCCAGGGTGGTCTTGAACCCCTTAGCTCAGGTAGTCTGCCTACTTCCCAAAGTGCTGGGATTACAGGTGTCAGCCACCATGCCTGATCAAGATTTTTTTTTTTTTTTTAAAGACGGACTCTCGCTCTGTTGCCTAGGCTGGAGTGCAGTGGCATGATCTTGCCTCACTGCAACCTCCACCTCCCGGATTCAAGCAATTCTCTGCCTCAGCCTCTCGAGTAGCTGGGATTACAGGCACCTGCCACCATGCCTTGCTAATTTTTGTATTTTTAATAGAGTCAGGTTTCACCATCTTGGCCAGGCTGGTCTTGAACTCCTGACCTTGTGATCCGCTGGCCTCGGCCTCGCAAAGTGCTGGGATTACAGGTGTGAGCCACCGCTCCCCACCATGATCATTTTTTTAGAAGTAGCCTTTTCTGAACACAGTTATGCCTTGTAGAAAATTTAGAAAATGTAAAATGGTAGAAGAAATGAAAGCAGCAAGTAAAAATTACCCTTAATTCCTTAAGGGTGATTTAAGCAAATAAATTAAAGGTGGCTATCCTAGGTTGTGTGATGAGGAAAGGCCTCTCCAGGAGGTGGATGTCATTCATACCATAAGGAATGAGCATGTGATGATTAGGAACGGAGTGTTCCGGGCAGAAGGAACAGAAAGTGCAAGGCCCTAAGGTGGGAGTGAGCATAGCGGGTTTGAGGAACAGAAAGAAGTGGCGCTGTGTTTGGAGCCTAGCGAGCAGAAGGGATGTGGAAGTAGGTCAGGTCAGGGAGATGAGCAAGTGCCAGATCAGGTAGAGCCTGGAGGATCCTGGTAAGGATTGGATTTTATTCCAAGGGCACTGGAGAGCCAAGGAAGGGTTTTATACATAGGACAATGACATGAAAAGATTTACCTTCTAAAAGTTGATCTTTTATCTGCAGTGTGGAGAAGTGACTCCAGGTGAGCAAGAGCAAGACCAGTATGGATGAGGAGAGTGGCCTATGGTTTAACTCATTGGTGGCAAAGGAGGAGAGAAATAAAGCCGTATAAGATATGTTTGAAGGCAGTGCTGACTGGACATAATGAATTGGTTGTGAGAGATGACAGAGAGAAAGAAATCTGCAATGACTCCTAGGATTTTTGCCCTGAGCGCCTGCCTGGGTGAATGTGCTACAGGGTTGAATGAACTAGAATGTGTCTAACCAATCTTGTGTGGAACATTTGGGTTATTTGCATAATTTGCTGATTAGGAATGCTCTTATGAATGTCATTGTGTACAAATCACTGAACAAATATACTTTCTTTGGGACAGGTTTCTAGGAATAAAACTACTGGCCAAAATAGAACTTAAGTCATAGGGAGAGTGTTTTTTTTGTTTTGTTTTGTTTTTTTGAGATGGAGTTTTGCTCTGTCACCCAGGCTAGTGATGTGATCTTGCTCACTGACACCTCTGCCTTCCAGGTTCAAGCAGTTCTGCCTCAGCCTCCGAGGTAGCTGGGGCTACAGGCTTCGGGCTGCCACGCCTGGCTAATTTTTGTATTTTTAGTGGAGATGGGATTTCACCATGTTAGCCAGGTTGGTCTTGATCTGCTGACCTCATGATCTGCCTGCTTCAGCCTCCCAAAGTGCTGGCATTATAGGCGTGAGCCACCGTGCCTGGCTGAGATACTGGTTTCTACCAGCATGTATCAGTTTGCCTTATTCTTTTAAAAAGATATCTGCATTATCTTTTATTGTATAGATACATCGCAGTTTCTTTAGCCTTTCTCATGCATTTTGGCCTCAGGTCGTTTTTAACACATTTGAAAATTGGAACCCCAAAGAACTCTTGTTTATGTGAGTTATAAGTATAGATGTTAAATGTATTTGAACTTAAAATTGAGAAAATTTAAAAATATCAATTCATCAAAAATAACAGTATATCCACTATGTGTTAACCTATTTCTGTGAAAATTAGCTATTTTCTAAAATGACATCTAATGAGCAAAGTACTGTTGTTTTTGCACATTTGCAAATCTTTCTGGCCTAAGAGAAGAAAACTTTATTTTCATATCTGGCTCGTCAGTCTTTGGTGCTATATTGTTTTGGTTAAAGTATTTGAAGACTATCTGGCTTTATACACATGTAGTTAAAGGAGAATTTGTGGACCCCTGAAAGGTCTCATGGACTCACAGGAGTCCTGGGACCACAATTTAATCAGTCCCCTGTTGACTGGAATTTAGGTTATTTATAGTCATTCGATGTACAGAGCGTGCTGCACTGAATGTCCTGGTAAATGTGTCTTTCAACAAATGTTTGAGTGCCAGGCAGTCTTGGCTTGTGGGATGCAAAGAGGTGAAACAAGGTCTGTTCCCTGAAGGAGCTGTTGTTTTTTGGTGGAGGCAGGCAGGCAGGTAGGTAGGCAAATAAGAAGAAAATAACATAATTGGGCCAGGTGTGGGGGCTCACATCTGCAATCCCAGCACTTTGGGAGGCTGAGGCTGGATGATTGCTAGAGACCAAGTGTCCAAGACCAGTTTGGACAACATAGCGAGACCTCATCTTTACTAAAAATAATTTTTAAAAATTAGCTGGTGTGGTTTATATTCTCAGCTATTCAGGAGGCTGAGGCAGGAGAGCACTTGAGCCCAGGAGGTTGAGATTGAAGTGATCTGTGATCATGCCGCTGTATTCCAGCCTGGGCAACAGAGCAAGACCCTGTCTCCAAGAAAAAAAAATTAATTGAGGCTGCTAGATGTGCATGTTTACAGAAGAGGCAGCTAACCCAGCATTTACGAGGAGGTGAGATTTGGGAAGGCTTTTTAGAGGAGTTGATTCCTGAGCTGAGTTTTGACAGGTGAGTACAGCTACAGAAAGATTGGGTGGTCATTGTCACAACATACCTGAAACTCCTCTTCTAGAGTTTGTTGATGGTCCACAAGAGGTCCTTGCTTTTATGGCTCGGCCTTACCTTTTCTGTTATCATTTTAGTCCACATCCATCTCTAATGATATTGTCAAAGGAAAGGGTTATGCCTGCTGCATATCACCTTTCCCCTCATTACTTGTGCTTGCTTTTAAGATACACATAAACATAGTGGCATCGTAGTATATGCATTTAAACTTCTGCTTTTAACTTCTGCAACTCAAGGATGGCAAACAATCCTAAAACTAGTAAATCAGGCTTCAAACTTATAAATTTACCCATTCTGAAGGGCATGTTGAATTACCTGTTCTTTTCAAAATCTACCAAGTAAATTGTTAAATGGTATTATATTATGCTAGTCTGCCCTTTAACACTCTGGTATTGATGCATATTTTGAGAAGGTTTAAGGACTTGGACATTTTGTTTTCTTTGTAAGATTTTAGATGGTGTACTTTCACAATGGACAATGGATCAGGTATCTCAACCACGTATTTTCCTTTAGCAAATGATACATTTTTTTTTTTTCTTTGAGAAGGAGTTTTACTCTGTTGCCCAGCTGGAGTGCAGTGATGTGATCTTGGCTCACTGCAATCTCTGCCTCCTGGGTTCAAGCGATTCTCATGCTTCAGCCTCCTGAGTAGCTGGGACTACAGGCACACACTACCACGACTGTCTAATTTTTTAGTAAAGATGGGGTTTCACCATGTTGGTCAGGCTGGTCTTGAAACTCCCATCGCAAGTAATCCGCCTGCCTTGGCCTCCCAAAGTTCTGGGATTATAGGCGTGAGCCACTGTACCTGCCCTAAACTAGATTTTTTTTTTTTTTTTTCTAAAAGCATGAGTAGATAATAGAGGCTTTAGGATTACTCTATGTATTTTATCCCTTCCACTTGATGTTTAGTTCTCAAGTTGGCCTTTAAGACGTAGTACAAAAGGTCTTATTTGTACAGCTTTATGAAGTTGAATATAAATGGCTGATGTTATATTTTAACAGTCTTACCTCCAAGTTCTGAGAGCTTTTGTACTACTTAAACAGCAGTTCCAGCAGCAAGCATCCCTTACTTAGCCAGATAATACTGAAATAATGCAGAGTCATTCCTGTTTATCATCTAACTTCTGAGAAGCCAGAAATCAACTGTTTTCTGATAACTCAGCACCTTCTGTCTGGGCAGCAGTAACCTGTGACCCTGGCATTTTGTAATTCTTGTGATTGGTCGTAACCAACATTTGCAGTGGGCAGAGCATCTGCCAGGCCCTGGACTGACTAATGAATGCCTATTATCTTTAATCCCCACACAGATCTCCAGAGCAGTTGTGATATCATTTGCTTTACAAATAAATAAATGGCCTCAGAAAGGTCGAGCAAGTAACTTGGTCAGGTGCAGTGGCTCACACCTGTAATCCCAGCACTTTGGGAGGCCAAGGCAGATGGATCGCTTGAGCCGAGGAGTTTGAGACCAGCCTGGGCAATATGGCAAGACCCTCTACAAAAAATAAAGTTAGCCAGTGTGGTGGCGCATGCCTGTAGTCTCAGCTATTTGGGAGACTGAGCCGGGAGGATCACCTGAGCCCAGAAGGCTACAGTGAGGCTACAGTGAGCTGTGATTGAGCCACTGCACCCCAGCCTGAGCAACAGAGCAAGATGCTGTCTCCAAAAAACAAAAAAGTTGAGTGACTTGCCCTAAGTCAAACAGCTATCCACACACAAATCTCCAGAGCGGTTGTGACATCATTTACTTACAAACAAGTATGTGGCCTCAGGTTGAGTAACTTGTCCTAAGTCAACAGCTAGTTAAAGAGAAACTAGTATTCAAATGTGGGGCTCCATAGCTAGGATTAAACTTCCTCCCATTATGTCACGCTAACATCTTAGTACTCTAGAAACTAGTGAAATAGTCATGTCTTGTAAATGCCATGTAGGAACAGTGTGTCTTAGTCTGTTTGTGTGGCTATAACAAATGACCTGAGATTGAGTAATTTATAAACAACAGAGACTTATTTTTCACAAGTTCTAGAGGCTGGGAATTCCAACATCAAGGTGCTGGCAGGTTTGGTGTCTAGTGAGGCCTGTTCACTGCTTCCAAGATTGCACCTTGAACTCTGTATTCTCACATGGCAGAAAGGATGGAAGGGGAAAAGGGCCAAAGGCCACATTAAGCTTCTTTGATTTTATTTTTTATTTTTTTCTAAGTGTTAAAATGTTCAACTAGAGACAGGGTCTCACTTTGTTGGTCTGGCTGTTTTTGGGCTCCTGTACCCAGGTAGTTCTGCTTCAGACTCCCAAAGTGATGAAGCCACTTTTATAAAACACAAGACTTAATTTGTTGTTTTTTTCTGTTTTTTTGTTTGTTTTGGAGATGAGGTCTTGCTCTGTTCCCAGGCTAGAGTGCAGTGTGTGATCTTGGCTCACTGCAGCCTGGAACTCCTGGGCTCAAAAAATACTCCTGTCTCAACCTCCAGAGTAGCAGGGTCTACAGGCATGTGCCACCACACCTGGCTAGTTTTTAAAATTTTTGGTAGAAATGAGATCTTGCTATATTGCTCAGGATGGTCTGAACTCCTGGCCTCAAGTGATCTGCCTGCATCAGCTTCTCAAAATGCTGGAATTACAAGCGTGAGCCACCATACCACAGGGGAGGAGCCCGCATGACCACTTAAAAGGACCCACCTCTTAATTCTATCACCCTGGTTATGAAGATTCAGTGTATGAAGCTAGGGGGCACGTTGGGACCATAGCACCATGGATATAGCAGGGAACAAGTATGCTGAGGCTCAGAGGCCCTTTAAGGGTAGGTTAGAGGGATGTACTTTTTGTTGTCGTTCTGTCCCTAAAACGTTTTTTAAAAAACCTGAAAAAGGAAGCACTGACTTCCTCCTCTCACCATAAAAAGGACCAAGGGAGTTCTAAAATAGAAGCCATCTGTGTTGTGAGGAGGTAGAACTTGCTTTTCATCATAATGGTAAGAGTTCAGGAATAATGCCTGAACTTGATGTTATTTTATTATTTATTTGTCCCATTTGCCACATGTCCCAGCATTAGGTATAGGGAGGCATGCAAAAAAATAAAACTTGTTCTCTGCCCTTGAGGTACTGACAGTCTAGGGTTTGAGTTCTGATTTCCACATTGCGTTCCCAGGAGTCATGGTAGTGTGCATGCGTGCAGGTAAAGCATGGGGGTCATAGACAAGGCAGCAAGGAATGCTGTGTTCACATGTACCTTTTGCCTGTAATGCCTTTCACACTTCTGTTAATCTCTCGAAGTCCATTTCCAGTTTCATTGCTTCCATGAAACCTTTCCACACCTGCTGTAACTACAGGTCATTTTCTTCTCTAAAATTCTTTTATACCCATTGGTATCCTTAATTTGTTATTCATTATCTTCTGTAAGATGTTGTATTTTATAATTTCAGTTATTGTCTGTTGCCATTTGAATAGTAAATTTTTTTCATGATGGTTCAGTTGGACTAATGTTTTAGTAGGCTATAATAAGAGGAGAGGAGACAGAAAAAATAAGACACCTCATATACCTTATGCCTTGTACCCGATAGCTTCTGAAAGTACTCTAAAGAAAATAAGATAGTACAGTGAGGAAGAGTGACTGGGAAGATTACTTGAGATTGTGAAGTAGAGGCTTCTTTGAGGAGGTAATGTTTAAGCTGAACTCAGAATAAGGGTAGGAGCCAGACGTGTGAAGATTTGGTAGCAGGCCAGGCACAGTGTCTCATACCTGTAATCCCAGCCTGGGTGATAGAGTGAGAACTGTCTTAAACGAACAATAAGATTTGAGGTGGAGGAAACAGTATGCAGAAAGAGCCTAATTACAGGAGTGAACTTTCAGTAAGTGGAGAGGAGGCTGGTGTCTCAAGCATTGTCAGTGGGGAGCAGATGATAGAAGTGGAGCCTGGAAAGTTAGGTATAGGGCCTTGAGGCATGGCCGGGAGTTTGAGCTTCATTGTACCTAGATGAGAATGCATGGAAGGTTTTTAGATTATTACTTTATTTTTTATATGTAACAGCTATACTGAATGTAAAATTTGCATACAGTACAATTTATTCTTTAAAAATGTGCAAATCAGAGGTTTTCGTATGTTTTACAGAGTTGTAAAACCATCACCCCATCTGATTTCAGAGCATTTTCATTTCCCCAGAAAGAAACCTTGTGCCCATCAGTAGTCACTCCACATTTCCCCCTTGCTCCAGCCCCGGGCAGTTAATACTCTAGTTCTGTTTGTATGGATTTGCCTATTCTGGATAGTTCTATATTAATATATGTGACTTTTTTTGTGTCTGGCTGCCTAGCATGTTTTTAAGGTTTAATTATATTGTAGTATGTATCAGTACTCTATTCCTTTTTATTGCCAAATATTTTATTGAACAGGTATATCCGACTATGTTTGTCCATTCATTCATTAATGGACACTTGGGTTGTTTCCTGCTGTGGGACATTTGTATATAAGTTTTTGTGTGGATGTAACTGTTCATTTCTCCTGGGTATATACCTAAGAGTAGAGTTACAGGTTCATTTGGTAGCTCTATGTTTAATAGTCTGTGGCAGTGCCAAACTGTTTTCCAAAGCAATTGTATCATTTTAACTTTCCCATCAGCAATGAATGAAGGTTCCAGTTTCTTCTCATTATTGTCAGCTTTTACCTTCTGATAAAAGGAAAAACCTCAGCTGAGTTTAATTGAGCAATGAACGAGATTCACAAATCGGGCAGCCCTCAGATTCACAGCAGATTCACAGAGACTCCAGCACAGTCACATGCTGGAAGAAGATTTATAGACAAAAAAAGAGAAAGGACTACAGAAATTGGAAGTGAGATACAGAATGGCTGGATTGGTTATAGCTCGGCATTTGCCTTATTTGAACACAGTTTGAACACTCAGCATGTATGAACGGTTGAAGTATGGCCGCTGGGATGTGCCAAGACTCAGATATTGTTTCAGGCACATACTCCTAAATTAGGTTTTCAGTCTTATCTACCTATTAAGCTAGTTCGCAGTTCATCCACACGTGTAACTGCCCATTGGGTTCATTCACCTTGCCCACGGCCCAGACAGATCTGATTTATCAACACAGAGGAATTGCAGTGGAGAAAGAGTAATTCACTCAGAGCTGGATGTACGAGAGACCGGAGTTTTATTATTACTCATATCAGTCTCCCCGAGCATTCAAGGATCAGAATTTTTAAAGATAATTTGGCGAGTAGGGGCTTGGGAAGTGGGGAGTGCTGATTAGTCAGGTTGGAGATGGAATCATAGGGGGTTGAAGTGAGGTTTTCTTGCTGTCTTCTGTTCCTGGGTGGGATGGCAGAATTTGAGCCAGATTATGGGTCTGGGTGGTGTCAGCTGATCCATTGAGTGCAGGGTCTGCAAAATATCTCAAGCACTGATCTTAGGTTTTACGAGTGATGTTATCCTGAGGAAGCAGTTTGGGGAGGTTCGGACTTTTGGAGCCAGAGGCTGCATGACTCCTAAACTGTAATTTCTAAACTTTATTTTTTTTCTTGAGATGAAGTTTTGTGCTTGTTGCCAGTGCTGGAGTGCAATGGCGTGATCTCGGCTCACTGAAACCTCTACCTCCGGGGTTCAAGTGATTTTCCTGACTCAGCCTCCTGAGTAGCTGGGATTATAGGGATTACAGGCATACACCACCATGCCCGGCCAATTTTCTATTTTTAGTAGAGACGTGGGCGGGGAGGGGGTTGGTGCGTTCTCCATGTTGGTCAGGCTGGTCTCGAACTTCTGACCTCAGGTGATCTGCCCACCAAAGTGCTGAGATTATAGGCCTGAGCCACCATGCCTGGCCTGTAATTTCTAATCTCATAGCTAATTAGTCCTGCAAAGGCAGACTGGTCCCCAGGCAAGAAGGGGGCCTTTTGGGGAAAGGGCTGTTAACAATTTTGTTTCAGAGTCAAAACATGTACTGAATTCCTTCCCAAAGTTAGTTCGGCCTACGCCCAGGAATGAACAAAGGCAGCTTAAAGGTTAGAAGCAAGATGGAGTCGGTTAGGTCTGATTTCTTCAACTGCCATAATTTCCTCAGTTATAATTATGCAAAGGCAATTTCACAAAGACTCAAATATAGAAGTATGGAGTCCTTGTCACGTCATATTTAGTTCGCTTTAACCAACCTTCTCTTCTTCCCTCCCTTCCTCCCTCCCTCTTTAGCTACCCTATTGAGTGTAAAGTAGTATTTCATCATGGCTTTGATTTGTATTTCTCTGAGGACTAATAATGCTGAACTTCTTTTCATATGCTTACTGACCATTTGCGTATCTTCTTTGGAGAAATTCCATTCAAATCCTTTGCCCATTTTAAAATTGGCTCTTTTGTCTTCTTGTTGAATTCTTTATATATTCTGGATACAAGTCACTTATCAGATATATGATTTACAAATATTTTCTCCTATCCTGTTTCAGTTTCTCGATGGCTCCCTTGGAAGTACTTTTATTTTGATGAAGTCCAGTTGATTTATTTTTTCTTTTGATGCTCATGCTTTTGGTGTCATAGCTAAGAAGGTAAACCATTGCCCAATCCACAGTGTAGATGTTGTTTTTAAACATGGGACTGACATCTGACTCACATTTTGAATAGATCACTCAGGCTATTTGGAAACAGGGGTTGAAGGTTCTAGAGTGAAACTAGGGAGAACAGTTAAGAGGCTGTCAGTATTGGCAGACAAATGGGTAGACGTTAAACTTGTTAAGCACTTGTAGAATCAGTCTATTCGAAAAGCATTTTGTTAATCAGAGTAAGAAATGATCTCTGCCTTCAACAATTTCCTAGCTAAAAATACACCCAATTAATTATTTTATAAGGCAAATTGTATCGAGTGCTGTAAAAATAGGGATGAAGGCCGGGCGCAGTGGCTCACCCCTGTAATCTCAGCACTTTGGGAGGCTGAGGCCCGCGGATCACGAGGTCAAGAGATTGAGACCATCTTGGCTAACACAGTGAAACCCCGTCTCTACTAAAAATACAAAAAATTAGCCGGGCGTGGTGGTGGGCACCTGTAATCCTAGCAATTTGGGAGGCTGAGGCAGGAGAATCACTTGAACCCGGGAGATGGTGGTTGCAGTGAGCCAAGATTGTGCCACTGTACCCCAGCCTGGTGACAGAGTGAGACTCCATCTAAAAAAAACCACAAAGGAATGAAAACACTTCTTTAAGAACAGTAGAGAGAAGAGTTACTTGTATAAACTTTTCATACGTACATTTAAAAGATCTCTGGTGTCTAACATACAGGGCTTAATAGTTGTTTGTTACACCTTTGGACAAAAGAGAGGGCCTTGGGAAAGACGGCATTACAACCAAGCCTTGAAGGATGGGTAAGGTGGTAGCAGGTGGAAATGTGTGAAAGCAGGGTATTTTTGATGTAGGGATCATGTCTGGGAGTAGACAATTAAAATTAAGGGAACTTTGTGAGGTGAGATGACACACACCACACCTGTAGTCCCAGCTACTTGGGAGGCTGAGCTGGAGGATCATTTGAGCTCAGGAGTTCAAGGCTGTAGTGATGACGATCCTGGCTGTGAATAGCCACTGCATTCCAGTCTAGGCAACACAGGGAGATCCCACGTCTGGAAAAAAAAGTTAAAGGAACCTTCATTGAAACCTAGAGTTGGAGGAATTCTAGACAAGAAGCTAGAAATGCCCCTTGGGGCTTACAGGTAATTCCAGATTGAGTTCATAGTAGGTAATCGGTAATGAATGCCTTTCTCAAAGTCCTTTTGATGGCTCTTTTGCATAGCAAAGTGTGCAGTGGATTGTAGTGGGGAGAAACTGGAGCACAGCTAAGATGGTGCCCAACAGTTTAGATGAGTTCTAGGGTAACAGTGATGGATAAAGGGGGATGTGAGAGGAGTCGGGGTGTGATTGCAGTGTCTGATATGACTGTAGGAGAATGGTGGGCAGGGCAGAGCCAAGTGCTGCCCTTTGAAAGGGTGAACTTGAATGACTGGGGAGAAAGTGGTCCCATGTAACGCAAGGAGGGCAGTCCAGGGCTTCAGGAGAATGATGAGTTTAACATACCTGTGAGAAGTTTCAGGTGGAGGTATCCAGTGGCTTTTGGCACAGCAAGTGGTAGGCACTGGGAGTTTGGCTGTATGCTGTAGAGAAAATATAGGTGAGATTTGGAGGCAGGCATACCTCTGGCTCCACCTTTTACTGGCTTGTAAACTTTGGGGAAAGTTAATTAAACTTGATTCCTGAGGGTCAGATGGGGTCGTCTATGTAAAATGCCTGGCAAATAGGAGGCTTTTCTCTATTGTTTGTTCCCTTCTTTCTGGGAGTCCTAATGCTTGGATTTCATTTATAATCTTCCTCTGTGAATGTGGAGATTTGAATGGAAGCACTGGTACAATCTAGTGGGATTTAAGCTGTGTGTGTGTCTGTGTGTGTGTGCACCTGCCACCCAGCAGAGGCTAAAAACACTTGCTCACTGTTTGTAAACCCCCTATTTTAGTTGTACTGTCCTTCCATTTTTCCCTTGGACTTCTCTTGTGTTCAGTCTTGTCCAAACAAAATTACTTGCGTTGAAGTTATGTGTGTACCTCATTTGGAAGACTCTTTGAATCCATAATTACTTCAAAAAAATTTTTTTTGAAACAGTCTTCTCTGTTTCCTAGGCTGGGGTACAGTGGTGTGATCACGGTTCACTGCAGCTTCAACCTTCCAGACTCCAGTAATCCTCCCACCTCAGTTTCCAAAGTAGCTGGGACTACAGGTGCTCAACATCAGACAGCTAATTGTTTTTTTTTTTTTTTAAAGACGGGGTTTCACCATGTTGGTCAGGCTAGTCTTGAACTCCTGACCTCAGGTGATCTGCCTGCCTTGGCCTCCAAAGTGCTTGGATTACAGGCGTGAGCCACTGCGCCCGGCCCACGCAGCTAGTTTTAAAGTTCTTTTGAAGATGGAGTCTCACCGTGCTGCCCAGGCTGGTCTTGAATTCTGGACTCAAGCAGTTCTCCCACCTTGGCCTCCCACAGTGTTGGGATTACAGGTGTGAGCCACAGGGCCTGGCCATACGTGCTTTTTAAAAATTGTGTCAACTTGGCTGGGTACGATGGCTCACTCCTGTAATCCCAGCACTTTGGGAAGCCAAGGTGGGCAGATCACTTGAGGTCAGGAGTTCGAGAGCAGGCTGGCCAACATGGTGAAACCTCTACAAATACAAAAATACTCCCTGCTAAAAATACAAAAATCAGCCAGGTGTGGTGGCATGCGCCTGTAGTCTGAGCTACTGGCCTTGTAGTCCCAGTTACTCAGGAGGCGGAGGCAGGAGAATTACTTGAACCCGAAAGGTGTAAGTTGCAGTGAGCCAAGATCACATCACTGCACTCCGGCCTGGGTGACAGAGCAGGACTCTGTCTCAAAAAACAAAAACAGAAACAAATTATGTCTTTGTTAAGAGGGACAGTTTTCTAAGTTTTCCTGTATGTCTAATTAGATGGATTTTTTTCAGGGTCTTTTAATGTGCTGGGCTGCTGATATATCTGATTTAACTTCTTTGTTTTTTAAATTCAACTGCTTCTATATTTTGTCTTCCATGTGACTCTGAGAGAGTAGCCAATGTAGTTTACAAGAGAGCTACAAAATATTGATTGCATATATGAGTACAGTTTCCCAGTTTTCTTAAATGGTAACTATAAATACTGTCTCAGGACATAATTTAGTTTTTCCAAGAGGGAGATAGATTTTTTTTTTTTAACTTGCATTACTTTATGGCTTAGTTTTTAAAACAAATCAAGGATCTAGCTTGGAGCAAGAAAAAAATGCAAGATCTCCTTTCCATGGAGCTCAGAGTTCTGTTTTGGTTTTCTAGGGTTCTTAGAGACTAAACACTGTGCATAACAATGAATGTGTTAATTTAAATTATTTGTTCCATTTCTTAATGTCTTAGAATTGGAAAGGATTTTAAGTCATTCTGTCCAAGTGGCTATTCTGTGCTGGATCGCTTCTATAGCAGCTGACAGCTAACTCGCCTCTGGAAACAGGCTCTTTCATTGCTGGACAGGTCTAATTGTTGGAAGGTTTTTTCCCTTATACCGAGATGAAAGCCAGCTCCTTGAAACTGTCATCCATAAACTGTCATCCATTTGTCCAACTTAAGTCTTTTGTTGTCACATAAATTAAATCCGCTAGCTCTTCAGATAATTGAAAATAGTTGCTAGGCACCACTTCTCTGACTTAAGTTGTCTTTTCTTCCCCCAAGAAAAATAGCCCCAGTTCTCTCTACCATTCTTCCCATATCATTTCTAGATTCTTTTCCAGGCATTCACCAGGACCCTTTTAAACTGCAGTGGCCACCACTAACAATTGGTTAAGTGTGGTAGAACCACTGTAGCTTTAGCAGGTAACTGCATATTCTTTTTGTTTTTTTGAGACGAAGTTTCGCTCTTGTTGCCTAGGCTGGAGTGCAATGGTGAGATCTCAGCTCATTGCAACGTCTGCATCCCGGGTTCAAGCAGTTTCCCTGCCTCAGCCTCCCAAGTAGCTGGGATTGCAGGCATATTCCACCATGCCCAGCCATGTTGGTTAGGCTGGTCTCAAACTCCTGACCTCAGGTGATCCACCTGCTTTGGCCTCCCAAAGTGCTGGGATTATAGGCATGAGCCACTGCCTGGTCATGCATATCTTTTTGTTTGTTTTTGTAAAGATAAGCGTCTCTGTTATGTTGCCTAGGTGGGTCTTGAACTCCTGGCCTCAAGTGATCCTCCCTCTTGGGGGTCCCAAAGTGCTGGAATTACAGACACGAGCCACCACAACAGGCCTGCTCTCCATATTCTATTCTCTTTCTAAATAAACACATTATTTGGAAAGTACTTCTGAACATGGCCCTGCAGGGCACACTCTAGCTCAGCCTTCTAAAAGCCTACCTATTGTATTTGAGGGTGTATACCAGGGCCATCTCAGAACCTAAATACAGATACCAGCTACTCCAGGCTACTCAGATCTGTAGTCCTGTCCTTTGAGTCAGACCAGAGATTTTCTCCTTTGGCTTATGCTGAAGAGTAAGATGGCTGTCTAAAATTAATGACAGGACAAAAGTACTGGGAGCATGGTGGAAATAACACTTAGCCTAGGTGTAGTGGCCCATGACTGTAATCTTAGCTCTTTGGCAGGCTGAAGTGGGAGAACCACGTGAGGCCAGGACTTCTGAGACCAGCCTGGGCAACATAGTACGACCTTGCCTCTACAAAAATAAAAAAAAGTTAGCTGACCATGGTGATGTATCCCTGTAGTCCCAGCTACTAGGGCAGCTGAGATATGAGGATTACTTGAATCCAGGACTTATACAGTGAGCTATGATTGCACCACTGCACTCCAGCCTGGTTGGCAGAATGAGACTCTGTCTCAAAAAGAAAAAGAAAAAGGAACACAATTAGCCTAAATATTGCAGGATTATTGATCAGCAGTGAACAACTCATGACTGAATTTCTCCAAATTATCTTTAATTATAGTTTATTTGGATTGTTTCCATATATCTGGATTTTCTAAAATCCAGAACTGTATTGATTTGTGCCAAATGACTTGGCGATGCAAAGCTCAGAGAGGTAGTGTGGTTGTATTTAAGAGTGTAGGCTCTGGATTTGGAATCCTGATTTTACCACCCTAGCTCTATGACCTTGGGCAGAGTAGCCAGTGTATTTGTGTTTACTCATTTGTAAATCAGAGCAATGGTAGAGGGTTTACTCATTTGTAAATCAGAGCAATGGTAGAAAACCTTAATGCACAGGGTTTTCTAGTATTACACAGCTTCATGCATATTGACAGGGCCAGGGGACTGAGGCTGGGCGCAGGGCAGGGGAGTGAGGCTGAGGCAGTCTTCCAGTGAAAAGCTTAAGGGGGCACCAAAAACACTCAGTAATCAAGTTAAATAATAGTTTAATGTGATAAAATGAATAACATCTCAAAATTTCAAATAAATTCCAGACCTGGTCTGGTCAGGATGAGGGTGAAGTAAGACTAAGTCAGGCAGATGTAGGGTCGGATTCTATTTTTATTTAAACCTTTTGTAGTTCTTTTTTTATCATGGATTTTTTTGGGCGTGTTTAAAAGTATTAGATTAAAGTATTATTTTTTCTTGATCATTGGTTGGTGTGTGTGTGTGTGTGTGCACACTTGTGTGCATGTGCGTGCACCTCGTGTACCCCCTCTTCAGTCTTTTGCTCATAGTCCCTCACTCCCTAACCCTAGGTGTGAGGCCAGTGTATTGGTATTTGTTGTTAGTAGTGATTACTCTAGGGTTAGTTTTGTAGAGGAAATGAATTTTAGTGCCTCATGGAAAGGCCCCACCCCCAAGATATTTTCTGTTAAGTTTTCTCAGAGTGCCAATCCAAATCTCATAACTAAGATCAGTTTTAAGATATTAGAGGATATCGTTCTTTCTTGTCTTATATTAAATGGTGCTTTGAATGTCATGTTTCAAACACTGCTGGAGCTCAGATCCCAGAAAATGAAAAATGTGTGCACTTAGCTTATGCGTAGAGGAGCCTAGCCAAACCAAACAGCACGTTTGAAACACTGCTTTTCCTTAATGGCTGAGATTGTGAAAGACAGCCACAGATGGTGGCTGAGCTCTAGCTGGAACTACTGTTAGTCGGCGTGAGATGTTCTAAGTGACGGGAGCCAGGAACTCACTGTGGTGTTTCTAGAAGTTAAATTATGGTGATAGGATCTTCCTGTAATGCTGGTTCTGTTCCTTGCCTTTAGTTATATCTTGGGAATCTGTCACATGGTTAGTGACAAGTGAAAGGCAAAAAAAAAAAAAATTGCAGAATCAACTATTTAAAGCTTTGTTCTTGATAGTCCAAGTGTAACACAAGTCAAAGCATCCCTCTCTTAAGGGTTTCAGGCTAGGTAGCTCCTTGTTAGGGTGTCATTTTTGTCGTAACTATTGGTCTGACTTTTCTTCTTCCTTTTTTTTTTTTTTTTTTAAACAAGACAAGGTCCCGCTTTGCCACCCAGGCTAGAGTGCCGTGGTGTGATCACCGCCTACTGCTGCCTCTACCTATCGCTCAAGAGATCCCCCAACCTCAGCCTCCTGAATAGCTGGGACTACAGGCACATGCCACCATGCTTGGCTAATTTTTCTATTATTTTTTTTTGTATAGACAGGGTCTTCCTATATTGCCCAGGCTGGTCTGGAACTCCTGGGCTCAAGCAATCCGCTTGCTTCAGCCTCCCAAAGTGCTGGGCTTACAGGTGTAATTACAGGCCTTTTTTTTTTTTTCTCCCAGATACAGACTTATCCCATGTTTCTTTCTGCACAAAGTTGTAGAAATACTTTATCTTAAAAGGTCACATAAACCAAATGTTGTTGATGCTTTGTTTAAAATACATAGGGCTGAATAGACTGATAATCATCATAGCAGCTATCATTGGCTTTTATTAGGTTTAAATTTATCTGAAGATTGTCATGTTTTTAAATTGCGAAGAAGTGGAATCTAATTACATACTTAGGGCTGGGCATGGTGGCTCATGCCTGTAATCCCAGCACTTTGGGAGGCTGAAGTGGGTGGATCACTTGAGGTCAGGAGTTCAAGACCAGACTGGCCAACATGGTACAACCCTATCTCTACTAAAAAGTACAAAAAATTAGCTGGACGTGATGGCGGGTGCCTGTAATCCAGCTTACTTGGGAGGCTGAGGCATGAGAATTGTTTGAACCCAGATGGCAGAGGTTAAAGTGAGCCAAAATTGTGCCACTGCACTCCAAGCTGAGCAACAGAGTGGGAATCCATCTAAAAATTATATATATATATATTTGGCAAGTGGAATGAGTTTAAAACGTAACTTTTGTTTGTTGACTGATACCAGATATTGCTGCCTTGGTGAAGTAGCTCTCCTGTACCAATTTGATTATCTTTAAAGACTGTAGGATGTATCTTCTGGTTTAGTACTAAATAAAAACAAAAAGAGGGAGTGGAGAGTCTTCTCTTGAATATGTCACCTTCTTTGTACCAGTTTTTAGAGAGCAGCTGTGGCAGCTGCTGAATTAAATATGCCTGCTTTGTTTTCCTCCTTTTATTTGGCGGCGGAGAAAGTGTGACAATTTTAAAGTGACTCTAAAATTAGTATATCTGGTGGAGCGTTCAATTTCATGAATGTGCTACTTGGAATAGCAATATGGAATTAAATAAGATACAGAGACTTGGATATCTTATGGATGGAAGTCAAGGGGCTAATGCACTATAGGGAGTTTGATTTATGACGGAAACACCCTTAGATATCCAGGAACTCATATTGGAATAGAGACAACTGTGGGAATAGATTATCCTACCCGGAAAGCAATCTGGCATAGTTTGAAGTTTCCTATTAGGTAATTTTATCAGCTCATTTTTAGATTAATTAGTAGAGTAAGACTTCCAGAGTGGCAAGATGAAATCCAGTGCTTTCTTCTTTTGCTCTTCACTATTTCTACTTTCTATTTTTTTTTTTTTTGAGGTGAACTCTCACTCTGTTGCCCAGGCTGGAGTTCAATGGCACAATCTCTGCTCATTGCAACCTCTGCCTTCTGAGTTTAAGCGATTCTCCTGTCTCAGCCTCTGGAGTAGCTGGGATTACAGGCATGTGCCACCACATCTGCCTAATTTTTGTATTTTTAGTAGAGATAGGGTTTCACCATGTTGGCCAGCTGGTCTCGAACTCCTGACCTCAAGTGATCCACTTGTCTTGGCTTCCCAAAGTGCTGGGATTACAGGCGTGAGCCACTGCGCCCGGCCTCGCAAGACATTTTTGAACCACAAATCTTGGTTGTCAGTGTTGAATCATCATGATGTGTGGCGTGGTAGTGGCTGCACCACGTGGGAGTAGATGTGTTCTCCTGGTAGGGGGTGATTGGTGACCCTGGGTAACGGTCTGTGGCATTTGGCTTGCACCACAGAGTTAACATACAATTTTCTCACTTAACAAATCAGCTGTCCCTGTCCTCCAGCTTTATCTACCGAATTAGAAAGACTGGGCCCTCATCGTTTGCTCGGTGGCTTCCTAGCACTCTACACCACATCTCTAGTACTGGGTATTCTCCCTGGTCACCTCTTCCTCAGACTGCCTGCTCCTCTGGGATTTTTCACTTCTGTGTTTCAGTCTTTCCTTGGAAAGGCTCCCCTTTCTGTATGACTTCATCCCATATTGCACCCAACCCTTATTCTTTCCTTCTCCCAAAGCACTACTCAGACCTGTAATCCCAATACTTTGGGAGGCCAAGGTGGGCAGATCGCTTGTGCTCAGGAGTTCAAGATTAGCCTGGGCAGCATGGTGGAACCCTGTCTCTACAAAATAAAAAAAAAAATTAGCCAGGCATGGTGGTGCATGCCTGTATTCCCGGCTATTTAGGAGACTGAGGTGGCAGGATCCCCTGAATCCCGGAGGTCGAGGATGCAGTGTGGCATGATCGCGTCACTGCACTCCAGTCTGGGCAATAAAGCGAGACACTGTCTCAAAAAAAAGTTTGTTTATGTAAGGTGGTTTTATTAAGGTTTGGAGTGACGGGGAGTAGAGTCTGGCACAAACAACTTGACATGGCCTGTTAGACACCAGTGTTGTAAAAACCTATCAGCCATTCCCATACACCCCTTCAGCCACTGCCTGCCCCTCCCCTGGCTTATGTTCAGCTGGTTGATTTCTTGCTCTTTTCCCTTCTTGAGACTCTGTTCTTTTTCTGTCTCCCAGCTTTCAATCTTCCAATACCAGAAGGATTTGGCTTTCTAATCCAAAAGTTTCCCTCTTCACCCTCAAACCCCAAAATAAACCCTAGCTTTACCTTTGTTGATCCAAAAACTCATTAAATTATTTTTTTTCTGAATGAAGGGCCCAGAACAAAGCATAGGCAGATATTTTGACACACTAGTTGTTTTTTTTAACCTGTTTAAATGTTTAGATGAAGTTTATTTTCCCCAAGTCTCTTTAAGAACACAATGAAGTCTTTTTCTTTCTTTCCTTTCTTTTCTTTTTTCCTTTCCTTTTGTTTTCTTTCTTTCTTTCTTTCTTTCTTTCCTTTCTTTCCTTTCTTTCCTTTCTTCCTTCTTTTTCCACGGGAGTCTTGCCCTATCTCCAGGCTGGAGTACAGTGGCATGATCTCAGCTCACTGCAGCCTCCACTTCCTGGGCTCAAGCTATCCTCCTGCCCCAGGCTCCCGAGTAGCTGGGACTACAGGTGTGTGCTACCTTGCCCAGCTAATTTTTGTATTTTTATTAGAGATGGGGTTTCACCGTGTTGGCCAGGATGGTTTCCATCTCTTGACATAGTGATCCGCCCGCCTCGGCCTCCCAAAGTGCTGGGATTACAGGTGTGAGCCGCTGCTCCTGGCTGGAACTCTTTCTTAATTCAGGGACTGAGTTTTTAAAATTTTCTTTCTTAAATTCAGAGACTGAATTTCCCTTTGACAAAGACAGACCCTCAAGTTTCAGAGTTTTTTTTTTTTTTCTTGACTACAATTTGGTTTCTTTTTTCCTTTTTCATTCCTTGTTTACTCACTTAATTTAAAATATACTGATGGGGTCTTTTGCTCCCTGAGCCTTTAAGTCACTCAGCTCAACAAGACCTGCCTTTGAGGTGTTCTCTATTCAGAAGAGGAAAGGGGCAGATGGTTAAACAAAGAATTACAGTATGCGAGAAATTGCTTGAGGAAGTGAGGGAAGTCTTTGGACTTAGGGTCTAGGGAGCCACTGCTGTAGGGCATGTGTTAAAAGTTCAGGCTTTGGAACCACATTGCCTGGGAAGCCAGCCAGGCAAGTTACTCAAACACTTTCTGTTTCTTCAACCACAAACCAAGAATAATAATGGTACTACTTCATATGGTTGTTGTAAGAATTAATTGAGATAATGCATACAAGGGATTATAAAAAGACTTGGCCCAACATTTACTTATTTATTTTTTTTATTTTAAATTTTTATGGATGTTTATTTTTAATGTGCTCCACAGTAGGAATTAGCTTAACCCTGCAATTAAGTGAGACACACTTTAAGAATTTATAGTATTTTATCTTTTTGTGTGCAAAACACTTTTTATTTTAAACAACCAAAACAATGGTCATGACCTTAACTTGACAACCCCGGGTCCAGTTCTTTGTAAGTGTTTCATTACTGTTGCCACTGGTATCATTGTTGTTCTTGCTGGCTGTTGAAGGATGATTGTGTGTTGGCCCACTCAGTGGACTGCTTGACCTCACTGAGAGCTGAGGAGGCCCTGGCAGAAGAGTGTCCACATCAGCTCTCTCCCTCCTCCCATTTCCCTTCAGGAGGCTGCTGAGCAGCACACATTTTTGGAGCCCTTACTGTCATTCTCCAACAGGGCATTGCCAGAAAGTTACTACAGAGAGACAGAGAGAGAGAGAGGAAGGGAAGACTCTCATGGGCAGCAGTAGCAATCCATCCTGTGTGAGCAGATGGCACTGGAGAATAGCAGCCTTGCTTCTGCTGAGCTGCAGCCAAGATCCTGCTTGGGAGGCAGCCGACAAGGTGCACGGCACAGCCGGATAGATTCACACTCTGGGCCTTGTGCAATGGCAAGAAATTACTATTTGTGTTGCTTTAAAAGTGACATTCCTTCTTATCCTCTGAATGCAGCTGGTACTTGGGCTGTGCTCAGGTTACAGGGAAGCTGTTCTGAGGTTTTTACAGAGGGCCTGTGAGATTTCCAGTGTGATCCTGCTCCTTAGGGCTGAAAGTACCTGGTATGGTGGATCCCAGGGCAGATTTGCAGAACATGAGCTTGAGGATACAGTTAAGCATTCTGGGTTTAAAACTCTTCTGTGATTTTGGCAAACCTTTTGGATTACTTGCCGTTTTCCTATTTGCTCCCTTGCCCAACTTCTGTTGCATTCATCCCAATCTGCTTTTCTCCTCTGCTGCTTATATAAAGCCGCGTGTGGTATTACACCAGATGTTCATGGTGTGTTTATAAATGCATGTGTTCCTATGCTGGGCCAAGAAAATACTCTTGACATAGGACGTCCAAAATTTTTTGGCTTATGAAGCTCCAGTATCTTTTACTTTCATGACTTACTTAGTTTTAAAAGAAGATTACTGTTCTGTTCTTTGAATCAATATGAAGGGTCAAATAATAATTGATCTGTTGGTGGAGTGAGAAAGCCTAAGGAGAAAGAATTGGCTGGATATCCTTTGTGCTTAGAGATTGGATCACCTTCGTTTTCAGTGATGCCAGCCCCTCCCCTACCCAAAGTCATGGCTGTTGTCCATGCATCTTTTTATCTTGGCTATTATAGAAACATACCCACTGCCAACACATTTCTGGACCCTGGGTACAAAATTAGACTAAGTGAATATAAATATCCAGTCTGGCTAGAGAGAAAAGAGTGAAGAGGCCTAAAGAAGCTTTTTCCCTTATTCTAAGGAAGTGTTCTAGGGAAGGTGTGGTAGAAAGAACACTGATGATTCACGCCTGAGTCCCAGTCCTAACTCCAGCCGTCACATTTAGAATGGGCATAATGATCAGTTGCTTTCACTGCCCGTGAATGCCGGAGACTCTCCTTAGTCTGCAAAGTCCCCTCATCACAGAGATAGAACCTCTGTGATTTAAGAGAAGCTAGTGTGGGGAGGCTAGTCCTCTACCCTTCACACAAGGGCCCAAGATCAGATGCAGGGAATTGAAATGCCACCACAGAGATAGCAGAGGTCGAACCGTCTGCCCCCCTCTTGCAGGTGAGGAAACTTGAGGCCACGGTAAGTGAAATATATTGCTGTGTTCAGAGTCCTGTGGACAGTGAGTTGAAAGCAGAACTAAGAGCTGGGACTCCTGATTCCCAGCCTAGCAGTAGTAATTTCTGGTATCATATTTGCCATTTCCTCAGCATAGAGCCATTCCAGTGTTACAGTGTTTTTAAAAAGGTATTGTTCCTTGATAAATGCAGATGTCAGGCCAGGCAAGATGGCTCATACCTGTAATCCCAGCACTTTGGGAGGCTGAGGCAGGCGGATCACCTGAAGTCAGGAGTATGAGACTAGCCTGGCCAGCATGGTGAAACCCCATCTCTACTAAAAAGACAAAAATTAGCCGAGTGTAGTGGCAGATGCCTGTAATTCCAGCTACTCGAGAGGTTGAGGCAGGATAATCGCTTGAACCTAGGAGGCAGAGGTTGCAGTGAGCCGAGGTTGCACTCCAGCCTGGGGGACAACAGTGAAACTCTGCCTCAAAAAAACAAAACAAAACAAAACAACAACAACAACAACAACAAGCAGATATCAGGAAATCACATTACGTTTTTTTAATTTTTAATCTCACAGTGATTAGGAGATGCACATTTGTACTTTAGAGCTCAAATCTAGGTTAATTTTTCATTTTTGCTATTTTTTTTTTGAGATGGAGTTTCGCCCTTGTTGCCCAAGCTGGAGTGCATGGTGTGATCTTGGCTCACTGAGACCTCCGCCTTTCTGTTTCAAGTGATTCTCCTGCCTCAGCCTCTCGAGTAGCTGGGATTACAGGCACCCACCATCACACTTGGCTAATTTTTGTATATTTTTAATAGAGATGGGTTTTACTGTGTTGGCCAGGCTGGTCTCCAACTCCTGCCCCCGTGATCTGCCCACCTCAGCCTCCCAAAGTGCTGGGATTACAGACGTGAGTCACCATGCCAGGCCTCATTTTTACTATTAACCTGCTTTTGACTTGGGTGATAATCGATTGTGCAGATCACAGATTTGAACAATGTTGGCTACAACATCTTTTGTACAACAATAATTGCCCCTATTGAGGGAAGAGACCCTTTTTTCCTGTCGCTTGTCTCAAAGGAGGGGGAAGTAAAAGTTGAGACATAGCAGGCATGAGGTCAATGGCAAGGTCAGCTGTCGCCACCAACCAGGCCTGGAGGTTAAAGATTAAACTCCCCACCCTTAATCACACTCCTGTCTATGGATCTAACACATAATATGAAGAAACATCCTCGATTGTTCTCGCTCAGTTTTGTTCAAACCCCCATCTGGTCAGCTACCCCACACCTGCTTCATCCATCACGACCCTCTCACATGTACTGTCTAGAACTGTAAGCCTTTAAAAAGGCTAGGATTTTCTTTGTCGGGGAGCTCAGTTCTTGAGACACAAGTCTGCCAATGTTCCCAGCTGAATAAAGCCACTTCCTTTAAATCTGGTGTCCGGGAGGTTTCGTCTGCAGCTTGTCCTACTATACTGTCATGAGCTAAATATTGCAAACTAAATGGCAGAGGAAAGGTGTTGAAGACAGGTGTATTCCATGTGAGGTCTCTTTTTCCCTCAGAGACCAGTGATCAGTGACTTGATGCCACGAGGATATTAGTCTAATGTCCAAAGGAATAAAAATGGGTTTCAAAGTTTTAAAAATTATATTAAATAAATTGTAAACCTATCTTTGTTACCTTCTTTAGAAACAACTTACAAATCCCTGCTGGCTTAAGATTTACTAGGACACTTTTAGGGTAAAGTTTATCTGTGTCACACAGACACCCAGAAGAGTTGGCTCAAAGAGGAGCATCTGGGTTTTGTTGGTGTAGCCTTGTACAACCTCCCTTGAGGTGATTTCCGTGTACCTACATGTTAAAAGTGGTAAATTGTTTCCTTAATGCTAACCTTTCTGCTACTTCTGTCAGAGAATACTTTGGAATCCTCATCTCAGAAGTCTTTCAGAATTGACTCATGCGTTTTGTGGGCGTTTTAAGAATGTCAGATAGCTTCAGGAAGAGCAAGCATCCACTTGTGGGAACAGATCCTTTCTTGTTAAGAGATCAAGCTTGGGATCCAAACACAAGCTGTGGTAATGAACTTTCTGCACCAACTTGTGTAGACTGAAGCAATAGTTGTGAGAACCAAGGGCAACATGCACCAAATGTCCACTGAGGTAGTCTAAACAGGTAAGAGAATGCTTAATTCAGTAATTTTACTCAGTTATTCAAGGCTTGCTAAAGAATCAGACTTTAAGATAGCATTTAAAGAAACATTGCTGCACATGGTGTTTGATTTGTTGAGAAGGCTTTTCTGAGTCTTAATTGCCTTAAAGTCAGGACTGTGGCTATTGGGGGTACATGAAATATGTTAAAGGGTGTAGTGAGATAATCTGATAATTTGTAGGGCCCTGTGGATGGGAAGGTGGAAGAGTTTAAAGATATGATAATTCTTCATCTCAGTGAAGATAAAATAGCTGAGATAAAATAGCCTCTGGCTTCAAGGGGATTATAATCTGCTCTGGAGAATTTGTAACAATGCCTGTTCAACAAGATGAGTGAAATGTCAGGTAAAGGTACAAGGCCACTGCATACGATTGTACAAATCATGACTTGTGTGGGGTAGGAACCTGGCTGAGGGGTGTTTGGGGCCTGCAGTCCAACCCTGGTTCTGCCCACCAAGCTGTGTTTCCCCAGCACACAGCTGAGTCTGCCTGGAGAAATGAGCATCTTGAAATGTGTGCAGAGCCACAATGTATTTACTCAGCTGGGGGCCTATAGGGCTGCCTCTGCCCAGAGGGAACACCTCTGTAGTACAGACACCGAATGGACTAGCTTTAGCTCATGTGCTGGTGGATTACAGAAGAGGGGATTAACTCTCAAGGTAACATAGGAGAAAATGATCAGGGAAAGCCTCTTAGAGGAACACACAACCTGAAGGGTGTTTCTTCCAGGCACACTTTTGCTAGCCCTTCAGAAGCCTGATTCCAGAGTGGGAGGCTTCTCTTGGACCTGAGGTTAGATTGGGGTGTCCACCTCTGTATTCTGTCCTGTCTTTACTCCACGAGACTGTAGATTGCTGGAGGGTAGGAACCACAGTCACACTTGACTCTGTGCCTGGCACAGACAAGAGTCAAAGGATGAATGATAAGGAAATGAGGGTGGGAGGTGAGGTTGAGTAATAGTAGCCAGATCAGAGATACTTGGAATATTATCCTAAGGAGTATTCATCCACGCCATCCTTCAAGCCAAGGAACACATTGTACTGTGAGCAAGGCAGCAATATACGTGCTGTCTTGTGTTTTTGCAAGTTCTCTCTGGGAGTGGTGTCTAGGATGGATTGGGAGAGGGAGACGGTCTGGGAGAGAGGAAAGGAAGCTGACTGGTGAGGAGGAATGGAATTATAGGATGCTTACAGTTTGGTAGGAAGCAGTTATATAGAAACACTTGGTGTAAGTTTTTAGCTTAGAGATACAGTGCCTAAAGGAAGCAGTGGTTATACAGAGCAGGACCAGGTATTTCCTTATAGTCAGGAGCTTGGTTCTTTAGTAAGAATCTGTCCCTTTTATACAGGTGCTAGCTTCATATTTCAGCAGTGTATATGCTAACACACAAAGCATTTCTGTTCAAGGAAATGCTCACAAACATTGAGAGGCAGTGAGTAAGTGATTAAGAAAATGGACTGGGGCCAACCTGCTTGAAGTTGAGTCTAGGCCGTATGACTTATTAACTCAGTTACTTTGGGCAAGTTACTTAATTTCTCTGTTTCAGTTTCCTCTTCTAAGAAATAGGGAAAATTATATCTTAGATTTCGTAGATATTTGTGAGCATTTGATGAGTTCATGTATATAAACTGTTGACAGTTGGCCAGGTGTGGTTGTTCATACCTGTAATCCCAGCAGTTTGGGAGGCCCAGGCAGGAGGATCACTTGAACCTAAGAGTTTAAGACCAACCTGGGCAACATAATGTGACCCCCATCTCTACAGAAGAAAAAAAAAGTAGCCAGATATGGTGGCGTATGCCTGTAGTCTCAGTTTCTCTGGAGGCTGAGGCCGGAGGATCACTTGAGTCTGGGAGGTCAAGGCTGCAGTGAGCTGTGATCGTGCCACTGCACTTCAGCCTGGGTGGCAGAGTGAGACCCTGTCTCCAAAACAAAAATAAAGAAATGGTCTTGAACAGCTCTTGGCACATAGAAACAAATACTTAGTATCTCCATGTTTTTGAATGAAATTTGCAAAGTGACATCATTCCAGGTCCTTTATACATATTATATTAATCCCATACAACTTTCTAAACAACTCTTAAGTTATATCATTCCCATTTTATTGATGAGGAAACTGAGGCACAAACTTGACTTAGGCAAAAACATATGTGACCAAAGTCTTAAAGCCTTTAAGTAGTGGTGCCAGGATTTGAACTCAGGCAGTCTGGCTCTAAAGAGTATGTACTTGACTGGTTATACTGGATTCAGAATTTTATTTGGGCTGGGCTCTGTGGTTCATGTCTGTAATCCCATCACTTTGGAAGACTGAGGCAGGAGGATCACTTGAGTTTAGGAGTTCGAGACCATCCTGGGCAACATGGTGAAACCCATGTCTACTAAAAATACAAAAATTAGATGTGGTGGCACACACCTGTGGTCCCAGCTACTCAGGAGGCTGAGGTGTTTTCTTCATAGTTACCCATAGCAAGTGTCAGGGAGTGATTTAAAACTGTATTTTTGGTGTGAAGGAAAAGAAAGTCAAGCTTTTAATAAAGACCAATTGAAGGGTGGATACTGGACGTCTGAAATGAATCAGTTAAGTGCTAAAATGCCCTAAATTTAGGAGTTTCTTCTGTGATTTCTTCCTCTAAAGGACTTTGACATCTATTTTTTTTAATCAAGGTTTTTTTTTTTTTTTTAAAGCTTAATTTCTTACTGGAAGAGATTCATCAAAGTCATGTTAGGGATAACTTATAGAATGAAGTTTTTCTTCACTGTATTTTCACCCCAAATAACTACTTCAGTGCCAAAATATTCTTGCAAGTGCAGAGATAAAGAACTTACAGTTTGAAGAATCACAAAGCTATACAGTTCATTTTTGACCAGCCCTCTTGAGATGCATGTGTGTACACTGCCATTATTGGTGATGTTTTGGTGAAGGGATGATACCAGGGTGAGCAAGGTTTCTCCTGGTTCTTTTCCTTACACACAGACTGATACTTCAGGGTAGAGCAGTCTTACAAGGGAATTGAGCTCATTAACAGGGATCTTTCACTCAGCATTTTCTGGTTAGAACAATGAAAAGAACATTGAGTAATTATCTCTTTCTGGTGACTTAGCCAGGCATCTTGGGAATTTGCTGTTTTGTGAACATTCATTCAGTTCTGTCTTGTGTATCCAGTTTGCCTTCACTTTATAGATGGTCAGAACAAAAAGACGATACAGGTGTGTGGGTGTGTGGGTGTTGTGAAGGATAGCAATTGTGTATCTACCACCGGCCTAAGAAACAGAATGTTACCAGTACCCCTGAAGCCCCCATAGCTCCGTTCTCCATCTTTCTCCTCCAGCACTATCCTGCATCTGGTAATTATTCTCTTGCTTTACCATGTACTTCTGTATATGAATGTGCCCTGAACATTATATTTTATAATTGTGTCTGTGTTAGACTTTTACATAAATCAGCAGGCTCCTTAGACAAAAACATATAGAATGAAGCATTTTTTGTTTTTTGAGACAGAGTCTTGCTCTGTCGCCCAGGGTGGAGTGCAGTGGTGTGATCTCAGCTCACTGCTACCTCCGCCTCATGGGTTCAAGTGGTTCTCCTGCCTCAGCCTCCTGAGTAGCTGTTACTGCAGGTGTGTACCACCATGCCTGGCTAATTTTTGTATTTTTAGCAGAGATGGGGATTCGCCATTGTTGGCCAGGCTGGTCCCAAACTCCTGACCTCAGGTGATCTGCCTGCCTCGGCCTCCCAAAGTGCTGGGATTACAAGCATGAGCCACTGTGCCAAGCCAGAATTAAGCCTTTATTATTTTAATTTTGGAGTTGTGCTAATAAATGATAGGAAGCCATTCCTATAACTTGAATTTGTTGTGATAGGCCAAGTTGTCATCTGTTTGATGTCTGATCAAGCGATCTGAAGAAGATCACAGGTAACTTCTGATGCACCCCCCCTTTGTGGTTTCTCTGATATTTAGGGAAATGTGCCAGTCAGGCACAGAGTAGTTGCTCAGTATATTTTTAATTTTTTAGAGGCAAGAGCTCTCTCTTTCATCCAGGCTGGAGTGCAGTGGCCCAGTCATAGCCTGCTGCACCCTGGAACTCCTGGACTCAAGTGATCCTCCCACTTCAGTCTCTGAAGTCCCTGGGCCTACAGGTATGTGCCACCATGCCTAGCTAATTTTAATTTTTTAAATTTTTTTTATAGAGATGGGGTCTTGCTATTAATATGTTTTCCAGGTTGGTCTCGAACTCCTGGCCTCAAGGGATACTCTTGGCCTCTCAAAGTGTTGGGATTAGTGGTGTGAGCTACCACACCCAGTTCAAGGGTACCATGTTTGTATCTTTAGTGCCTTGTGTGGTGCCTGGTGCATAGAATTTGCAGAAAATTTTGGTTGGAGAAGTGGTGTGCTCAGAGAATTTTCAGCCGTGGTTCTGAGTAGTTGGAGTGGCTTTGGAATACAGGTGATGATCTGGGGTGATAACAGGAGTAGCTCTCTCATAGGTCACTGGACAGCTGACTTCTGGTATGTACTTTTGTTTTCCTGTGTCACAAAACACACTTGTCATTGTCGGCCCCGCCTGGGTTACTTACTGAAAAAAAGCATGTGACAAAGAAGACATTGAGATAAAAGAAAAAAACAAACTTCATTTACCTTTGCTTAAAGTATTAGTAGTTGAGATTTGATCCTGAGAGAACTTTCATTCCAGCTGATGGATTTTATCTTTCAGTCATTCAGTCATTCAGTCCCTGCAGTGTTTATACTGAAGTCCATTATTTTGCAGTGTTAATCACCACTTTTATTAAAACAAATCTTTTTGTCTTTAGTGTCCAGAACCTAAGGTAACCTGGTTGGCTTTCTGTACCCCTGGACTAGTATTTTAGAGAGAATCTCTTCAGTAGTGAAAAGTGAATTGGCTGGCAGATGGAATGTTTGACTAAACGCTTTCATTTAGTTTGTGACCTATAGCCTATTCCTATTTAATAATGTATTTATGTAGAACTTTATTGGCAGCGTAAGAGCCTCTATACCTTGTGATGACTACTGGCTGTTTAATTTTTCTGCCTGACACAGAGCAAAATTCCATAAACTTTTGCTATTGAAAGCTTTTGGTGGATTAGTGGTACCCAATCCCGGTGTTTAAGACTCTAAGCTCTGGAACAGCCCTCATGCTAAATTGATATAGGGCCTGGCACATAGATGCTTAATAGATATCAGCTGAATGAGTATTTAGTGGATTTAAAGAGTATTCAAACCACAAAACTAACCATAGCTTATATTCTCAAAGGGAACAGTGTACTTTTTATTCCTTCTCATTTCAAGACCAAAATCAGCCTTTTGCATTTTGGATCCTTTTTTTTTTTTTTTTTTTGAGGCAGTCTTGCTCTGTCGCTCAAGCTAGAGTGCAGTCGCGTGATCTCGGTTCACTACAACCTCTGCCTCCTGGGTTCAAGCGATTCTCATGCCTCAGCCTCAGAGTAGCTGGGACTGCAGGTGTGTGCCATCTTGCCCAGCTAATTTTGTGTATTTTTTTAGGGGTTTTGCCATGTTGGCTAGTCTGGTCTTGAACTCCTGAGCTCAGGAAATTCACCCAACCTCTGCCTCCCAAAGTGCTGGGATTACAGGCTTGAGCCACTGTGCCTGACCAATATTTATTTCTTTTTGAGAGTCATTCAGTCCCTGCAGTGTTTAGACTGACTGTCCAGAGTATTTAGGGTTGCTGTAGAATGGATTTTGTGCTATATAAATATCTCTGTGTGTTTGTGTTCTTACGGTTTTTCTAAAGAAATATCATCTGCTGATTGGCTCTTCTACTAAGAGGTATTTTCTTTCTTTTTTTTTAGATGTGGTCTCACTCTGTTGTCCAGGCTGGTGTGCAGTGGCACAATCTTGGCTCACTGCAACCTCTTCCTCCTGGGTTCAAACAATTCTCCTCCTGCCTCAGCCTCCTGAGTAGCTGGGACTATAGGCGCCTGCTACCACACCTGGCTAATTTTTATATGTTCAGTAGAGACAGGGCTTCCCTATGTTGGCCAGGCTGGTCTCAAACTCCTGACCTCGTGATCCCGCCGGCCTTGGCCTCCCAAAGTGCTGGGATTACAGGCGTGAGCCACCATGCCTGGCTGAGGTATTTTATTTTCAACTAGCCTTAAGATAATGCAGAATGTAAGTCCAACATCCTACTCCTTCAACAGTTGACAGTGTTTTGGCATATGTTACCCTGAATACAATGATCTATTTCAGTCTATTGATGTAAATGTGAACAACTTTTAATATGTAGGAATTGAGGCTAACAAAATATCTTTCCATATCCTGGAAGCATGAATTTTGGAGAAATGACCAACTTAATAGATAATCTTCAGTTTTGTGTTATCTTAAAATGCACAGTTTAATAGATAGTCTTAAATTCTGAAAATTTATATATTATCTGATGTAGTTAGAAATTGAAAATGTGTATTTCTCAAGGTTACCAAGATTATATCTATTTGAATTTAGTAGTGATTGAATGGAATAGGTTGTTAAGATGAATTGCCACAAAATTTATATTGTTGTAAGATAGGTGGAACATTAATTTTCTTCTAATATACTTAACATTGTGGATAATACTATCCATCTATCTTTCTCTCTATATGAACACATAATTTTATTATATATAATGTTTGTAATCTGATGCTTCATCTTTCCCTTCATGAAGTTTTTTTATATGTCACCTTAATTATTGGTGTTTTGTTTAATCTGATAAACACGTGATGGATTTATCTGTTGGTTTTGTTGTGAAACTTAAGAAAAAGGCAAAGCTATTGGCCTATTTTGGGCACCCTATATTTATTACATTTATTTGAGACCCTCCTAGTGCTTTCTGAATTATTTGTGTGATGTGTGTATATGAGAACACACTCAGAATTCAGAAGCTGTGTGAGACCATGTATGTGTATCCACGGCCTTTCTTTGGAATACTACTTGAGAAATTAGAGCAGGTATGTCCAAACATGCTATCATCAGCATTTAATGATGCTGCTTTCTCTTCCAAGCAAACTGACAAGGGCAGATGAAAGTCCAGTTTTCCGAAATGGGCCTCAGTCTGATGGGATGTTTTATTGCAGTTTGCTGTTGTCATGAGGTCTTCATTCAGATGCAGATATGTTAAGGTTATTTTGCTTTATCTGGGGAATCTTTCTGGGTTTTCATGGTAGATATTGAGATATGTGGGACAAGTGTTATTATGTATTAGGTTAGAGGACATGTTGCTTGTCCTGCTTGGGAGAGGAGCCAAGGCTGGCAGGAATAGCTGGAAGAGTGTGCTGCACTTAGATCTCTCAAGTAGTAAATTGGAGTAAGATGCCTCTGGAATTCTTCCACAGTTATTTTAAACTTGAGGTTGTACTGCTTATGTTGGATTAACTCAAGGTTCTCTCTCAAGGGGCACATGAAGGTCTTCCTCCACTGCTTCTGCTTTATTTGAGGCCTTCATCTTGTGCTTGGATTATTATCATAGCCTCCCTTGCTTCCACTGTGCCACCTACATCCAAGTATGACATTGCCGTGGGCCTGTACCCTTTGTAGGCACATAAGGCTCTGTGTTTAGTTTAGTGCTCTGCTGTTGTCATCTCGAAATTCTTCATTTTCCAACAAGAGGAACATTTTCAATTTGCACTAGTCCCTACGATTTCAGTAGCTGGTCTTGGCTCTAGGAATAGCATTTCTAAAACGACTTCAAATCCCTCAAAGTTCACACTCCTTATCCTGCCCATCGAGCACCATCTCTTACTGGTGTGCTTTTCTTTGAGTGCCAGTGCTTGTAAAGTTCCTCCAGGTATATACCAAATGGCCCCACACCTCCACAACATTTGCTGTTGGTGTTTCCTTCTTCTCATTTCCCCTACCCAACCTAGTTCACTTCTATTCATGTTTTGAAATGCTGCAGAAATAAGATTGGGCTGCGAAACTAAATATGACCATTTTTTTTGTTGTTGTTGTTTGTTTGAGATGAAGCCTTGCTCTGTCACCCAGGCTGGCATGATCCTGGCTCACTGCAACCTCTACCTCTTGGGCTCAAGCTCTCCTGCCTCAGTAGCTGGAATTAGAGGTGTGCGCCACCACGCCTGGTGAATTTTTATATTTTTAATAGAGATGGGGTTTTACCATGTTGGCCAGGCTGGTCTCAACCTCCTGACCTCAGGTGATTCTCCTAAAGTGCTGGGATTACAGGTGTGAGCCACTGCGTCTGGCCTTATATGACCATCTTAACTAGTTATGATCACGCTTTGCTTGTGTCATATCTCTTCAAAGCTTTCCTATCGGGTGAGGTTGGGCCATATTTGATCTTGGGATAATGGTTCTGTAATAACTCTCCAAGAAGATCAGATTGATTTTTGCCAGGTAAAAAAAAATTCTCTTACCTTCAGGGTGTTCATTCATGCAACATACTTAAAAAATTTTTTAATGTAAATTTAATTATTTGAGACAGAGTCTTATTCTGTCGCCCAGGTTGTAGTTTAGTGGTATGATCTCAGCTCACTGCAACCTCTGTCTCTTGTGTTCAAACTATTGTTGTGCCTTAAGCTTCCCAGGTAGCTGGGATTACGGGTATGCATCACCATACCTGGCTGATTTTTTGTATTTTTAGTAAAAATGGAGTTTCGCTGTGTTGCCCAGGCTGGTCTCCTGGCCACAAGTGATCTGCCCACCTTGGTCTCCCAAAGCGCTGGGATTACAGGTGTGAGACATCAGCCTGGCCCATGCAACACATTTTTATGGGGCATCTAATCTATGCCAGACAATATTTTAAGCACTGAGGATGTGGCATTGAACAAACTATTTTACCTTTTCCTTCACTGAGCTAATAATTTCTAGTAGAGTGGGCAGAAAGTGAATGAACAAATACCTTAATATATAATTAGATCCAGAGTTCTAGAAAACAAGGCAAAGTACACATTTTGGTCTTTCGCCTTGGAAGATTTGTATTTGTTGTTTATCTACCTTAAAGTTTGGTGGATGAGACTAAGAATGAGGCTCTGGGCCTGGCGTGACTATTGCAGAGTAGGATAGCATCCAATGTCAGTTACTCCATGCATGTTTTCTGATAGTGATGGTTTGGACGTAGAACATAAATACCACACAGGTACTTCCCAAGAAAACTGAAAACATACACTCACACAATGTATATAGACTTTTACTGTTGCATTATTCATAATAGCCAAAAAGTAGAAGACAAGTCAAATATCCGTTAACTAATATATATATGTGACTAAAATGTGGCATAACCATACAATGAAATGTTACTTAGCTATAAATAGGAATGAAATATTGATATGTGGTACAACGTGAATGAACTTTGAAAACATTACGCTAAGTGAAAGAAAACAGTCACAGAAAACTGTATGATTCTGTTTATAAGAAGTGTCCAGAGTAGGCAAATCTATAGAGACAGAATGATTAGTAATTGGTGGGGGCTGGAGGGAGAGGAGAAAAAGGAGTGACTGCTGATGGGGCAGTAATGAAAGTGTTCTGAAATTAGGGAGTGGTGATGGCTGCACAACATTAAGAATATACGGAAAGCTGCTGAGTTGTACTTTTTAAGATGGCGAATGTTAGAGTGTGTGAATTAGTACAATAAAGCTGTCATAAAAAATGCTGGCATTACCTTCTATCTGAAGGTGAGGATCTTAAGAAGATAAAATGAAGTGCAATAACATAAAGCACTTAAAGCCCAGTGCCTGGGACACAATATGCACTCAACTAATGGTTATTGTCACTCTTAAAGTAATACTGCTTAAATATCTGTAAGCTGGAACTTTTATTTATTCACTGGCTACATCTCTAGAATATGGCCTGTTATGGGGTATGCAGTCATTAAATATAATACTTGTTGAATGAATGTAGCTCATTCACATTCATGTTCAGTCACATTCACCAATGTGGCTGTCTTTCTTATTTCACCTCGTGCAGCGTGTTGGTGAATCTACATCAGTTGGGCCTGCGTTTTGAGCTTCTTGTCTAGTGGTGGTACCCAAGAGATGTGGAGCTCTTTACAGCGCATAACTTCAGTGCTTAAGTTGGGCTTGTGGCGTACAGACTGAGTTTGGGGAAGCAAGGACTCTACCTAAATTAAAGGTGAAAGTAGGGAGGCCAGGCCCAGTGGCTCACGCCTGTAATCCCAGCACCCTGGGAGGCAAAGGCAGGCGGATCACTTGAAGTCAGTCAGGAATTGGTGACCTGCCTGGCCAACATGGTGAAACCCTGTCTCTACTAAAAATACAAAAATTAGCTGGGCGTGGTGATGCACACCTGTAATCCCAGCTGCTCGGGAGGCTGAGGCAGGAGAATCGCTGGAACCCGGGAGGCAGACGTTGTGGTGAGCCGAGATTGTGCCACTGCCCTCCAGCCTGGGCGACTGAATGAGACTCCGTAGCCAAAAAAAAAAAAAAAAAAAGTAAGTGGTGTCAAATGATTCTTGAGCCTTTTTCTAGTAATATAATTCTGCTTTGTGTTTTTATTTTTACTTATTTTTTTGAGATGGAGTCTTGCTGTCACCTGGGCTGGAGTACAGTGGTGTGATCTTGGCTCATCGCAACTTCTGCCTCCCGGGTTCAAGTGATTCTCCTGCCTCAGCCTCCTGAGCAGCTGACATTATAGGAGCCCACCACCATGCCCAGATAATTTTTTATTTTTATTTTTTTTTGAGACTGAGCCTTGCTCTGTAACCCAGTGCAGTGGCGCGATCTTGGTTCACTGCAACCTCCACCTCCTGAGTTCATGCAATTCTCCTGTCTCAGCCTCCTGAGTAGCTGGGATTACAGGCACCCACCACCATACCTGGCTAATTTTTGTATTTTTAGTAGAGACAAGGTTTCACCATGTTGGCCAGGCTGATCTCAAACTCCTGACCTCAGGTGATCCTCAAGCTCCCAAAGTGTTGGGATTACAGGCGTGAGCCACCATGCCTGGCTCTTTGTGTTTTTAAAAGAACTGAATTGGTCTGTCTAGAATGTGATTCTTAAGGGTTCATTATCAGTTAACCCAAGAGCATAGGATTTCACTTGTGATTAAAAAAAAAAACAATAAAACACAAATTTAGTTCTTGGAAATGTACATATTTAAACTGATAGTTTGTTCTGCTAAATGCAACTCACAATTTCCACATATAGGAAAGTAATATTTTAAATGAAGATAGAAGCAGTTTTCCCCAAAAATATTTGTGTGGTTTTGTTAAAACTTCACATCCTTTTATGAACCTGGCATTCCACTAATAACACTGAGTTGCTTTTACAGCTGTGTCAGCAAGGTGCCATCTTCTTACATTGAAGTTCATGAAAAGACACAACACTGTTGTTGTTTGTATTATAGGGCATTCTTTTTAGACCACTGAAACTTGTTTCCTTTGGTCTCTCTAAGGAATGGTTGTGCTTCTCATCTTCCTTTAGTCTTCTGTACATTGTGTGGTTGATCACGTTTCTTGTTACCATAAACTGTTGAGAGGCACAGTGCCCAATTTGTGGCTTACCTCTAGGAAGTATCCAGGGTTTCTCTTTATCAGTCTTTTATGTACCATCCTACTTCTTGACTTTATTTTCTACTCTTATTTTTCTCTTGCCCAATTTATGTATATTTCTTTCTTTTTTTTGCTGGAGACAGGTTCTCCTCCTGTTGCCCAAGCTGGGATGCAGTAGCACAATCAGTAAGCTTGAGCTCACTGCAAGCTCAAACTCCTGGGCTCAAGTGATCCTCCCACCTCACCTCATCCTCCCAAAGTACTGGAATTACAGGCATGAGCCACCACACCTGGCCACTCTTTCTTTCTTCCTTTTTTTGGTTGGGGGTGGGGGGTGCTATGCTGTCTCAAAGAGCTGCTTTTATAATTTCTTGGGAGATAAGTGTGTTAAATAAGCAACAATCCCACTTATTGAAGTGAATATTTTAAAAACTAAAAACATACCTACAACTACCTAAAAATTTCCTCCCATATCAGGAAGGATGGAGAGAAGGCAAAACTGTCAGAAGAGAGTTGGGAAGCTTTTTGTTTGGGAAGTTTTCTTGAATACCTCTGTTTTTCTTGTCTTTTTAATAGAGGTTGGTGAGATGGCAAAGCAGTACATAGAGAAAAGTCTTTTGGTTCCAGACCATGTGATCACACGCCTAATGATGTCCGAGTTGGAGAATAGACGTGGCCAGCACTGGCTCCTTGATGGTGAGTTGAAGCTGTGAGTAAACTGGATTTCTGGGAATTGTCGGTTAAGGTCTTGCACACTCTCTTAACTTCTTACCGATTGGAAAATGCCTTATTTTCTAAACTTTCTATCATTTATTTAATATTGCAATTTGGCAACATG
This sequence comes from Cheracebus regulus, assembly GCA_963574635.1. Lineage (NCBI taxonomy): Eukaryota > Metazoa > Chordata > Mammalia > Primates > Pitheciidae > Cheracebus > Cheracebus regulus. The sequence continues at coordinate 48,339 of CAUYQU010037052.1, forward strand.
ATAGGAACCCATTGTGGTGAAGCCTCTTATTTCTTCTGTCTCTGGATCACCATCATGAGAACCGCTGATTTGAAGCAAATCTTCACCAGATTTCTGTTATTGCTTCAGCCCTTTTGTTTCCATAAGTCATCCTGAGTATAACTCCTCTTCAATCAGATGTTCTTTTATTCACCACAGGACACACAAAATAAAACTATGAGTTATTATTTTTAACCTGTCAGATTAACAGAGAAAGAACATCAGAAAATCCTTTATTGAATGTGTAGGAAACAAATATTGTTGAAAGTATAAAATGAGTAACCTTTGGAGAGCAGTTAGCATTATATATACTTTCTGATCCAGCAGTTGCATTCTGGTTTTCTGCCCAAAGATGCAAGGAGGTTTATTTCAACATTATTGGTAAATAGGAAGACACTGTTACTGACACTATAAAAGAGTCATTATATATGTGGTACTCTGAGGACACAAAGGGGAAAATTATCTGTTCTATTGGTAGGAGGAGGGGTTGGAAGAACTGTATGGAAAGTGATTAATAGATAAATGGTCCTCAGGTGGATGAATGGGGTTAGGGAAGGTAGATTTTTTTTTTTTTCCCAGCAGAGGAACAGTGTAAACAGAGTGAAAGGGCAATGAGTTATCTTAGTATTTTTCTGAGCCTGCAAGCAGAGGTTGCGGAGAAAATCCTGGGGTGGATAGCCTTTGATTTTGCATAAAGATGGTGGAACTGGAATTTGTTGGCTTTTTGAAGCACTGAAGAGTTGTTAAGTAGGGGTGTAATATCACATTTGTCTTTCAGAAAGACTATTCCATTAGCAGCACAGGAGAGATTAGGTACTGGGGCATGGGGGAGAGTTGTGACTACAAACCAGAGATCACTGGAATAACTGGACTAAGGGATGTTGAGGTCCTGAATTTAAGCAATAATAGCAGTGGGATGGAAGAGGGAGGCACCATTCATAATAGAGTGAATTGAGGAGAAAGAATTGATAGGAGGTGTGGCTGATGTTGGGTACTACAGCCCCAGGGTTTTCTTTTATTGCCTTCCAGGCTTTTTGAGTTTCTTAGTTTTCATAACCCTCTCTACACTAGAGAGGATAGTGTAGAGTTTCATAACTTAGGCTTGTTAATTTCTCTAGACTCTACTTTTAACCCACAAAAGTTAGCCCCTTTCTTAGTCTGTTTTCTGCTGCTACAACAGAATATTTTGGACTGGGCCATTTATAAAGAAAAGAAATTTATTTCTCACCAGTTCTAGAGGCTGGAAAGTCCAAGAGCATGGTGTCAGCATCTGATGAGGGCCTTCTTGCTGCACCATCCCTGGCAGAAGGCATCCCATGGGGAAGAAGTGCATGCCTCTGAGAGGGAATGGGAGCTGAACTTATCCTTTTATCAGGAGCCTGTTGTTTTATCTAGAGCCCACTTCTCTGATAAGAGCATTCATTCCTTCATGAGGGCAAAGCCCTTATGACCTAATGACCTCTTAAAGGCTCCATCTCCCATAACATGACATTGCCAATTATATTTCAACATAAGTTTTGGAGGGGACATTCGAACCTTAGCATTCTGCCCCTACCCACCTCCCCATAAAAAACAACTCATGTCCTTCTCATATACAGAATACATTCATTCTATCCCAGTAGCCCCCAGAGTCTTAACTTGGTCTGGCATCAACTCAAAAGTCCAATCTGAATCAGACATGGGTAAAATTTATAAGGACAAATTCCCTTCAGCTGTGAGCTTGTGAAATTCAATGGAAGTCATCTACTTCCAAAATGCTATGGTAGGAAGGTGTTTGATGGACATTACCATTCCAAAAGAAGAAATAGGCAAGAAGAAAGGAGTAAGTGGTCCCTGATAAGTCCAAAATACAACAGGGGACACATTAAGTCATAAAGATGGAGAATATCTCCATCGATCCCACATTCTGCCTCCTGGGCACACTGGGATGGGAGTTGGGCTCCTAGGGCCTCAGAAGCCCCACCCTCTGTGACTTTGTTGGGCTCAGTCCACTCAGCAGCTCTCATTGGTTGGAGTTGTGTACTGGTGGATTTACAGTTCTGGGGTGTTGACAGTGGCCCATTCCCATGGCTCCACTAGGCATTGCCCTAGTGGGGACTCTGTGGCAGCCTTGACCCCACAGTTCCACTGGGCATTGTCCTAATGGGGGCTGTCTGCAGTGGCTCTATCCTGCAGTAGGTCTCTGTCTGGGCCTCCAAGCAGTCCCTGGCATTCTTTGAAATCTAGGTGGAAGAAGCCATGCCCTGCAGGACTTGCATTCTGGAGCCATGCCTGAAGCTGTTTGAGTCATGGCTGGGGAGGCCAAGGAATGCTATCCATCTCCTGAAAGCAGTCTACCATCCTAGAGCTCTGGGTCTGTGATGGGAGGGGCAGTCTAGTGATCTCTGAAATGCTTTTGAGGTCTTTCTTCCATTGTCTTGATTGATAGCACATGGCTTCCTTCTACCCATGCTTCAGCAATAGGTTGTTTGACCGCACACTTAATATTCCCTCTTGAACATACTTTTCCACTCTTTACATGGCCATGCAAGAATTTTCCAAATTCTTCTGTTTTGCTTTTCTTTTAACTATATAGTTATCCCTCAGGATCTGCCCAGGGTAAGCGGTGTGGGAAGGGATTAGTTCCAGGATCACTCCCTCATACCAGAATCCGTGCATACTCCAGCCCTGTGAAACCCATGGATATGAAAAGTCAGTCCTCCATGTGCAAGGGTTTTGCATCCTGCAAATACTGTATTGCATTTGGCTGTGAATGTGGAACCCAGTGATATGGAGGGCCAACTGTATTTATTGAAAAAATCCTTGGCTGGGTGTGGTGGCCCATACCTGTAATCCCAGCACTTTGGGAGGCCGAGGCGGGCAGATCACTTGAGCCCAGGAGACCGGCCTGGGCAACATTGCAAAATCTCATCTCTACAGAAATTAGTCAGATATGGTGGCATGTGCCTGTAGTCCCAGCTACTTGGGACTGAGGTGGGAGGATCACTTTAGCCTGAGAGGTTGAAGCAGCAGTGAGGCATGATCACACCACTGCACTCCAGCCTGGATGACAGATGACAGAGTGAAACCCTGTTTCAAAAGAAAAGAACGAATTTTGGTATAAAGTGTGTCCTCAGAGTTCAAACCCATGTGTTCAATGGTCAACCGTATTTGATCACCTCTCTGCTCTCAAATCTCATTTTATGCCATTAAAAGTAACCACACAGCAGCTTGAATGCTTTACTGCTTAGAGATTTCTTCTGCCGCATATCCTAGTTCATTGCTCTTAAGCTTTGCATTCCATAAAGCTCTAGGACACGGACTTAATTTGCCAAGGTCTTTGCAACTGTCTAACAAGAATAACCTTTACTCCATTTTCTAATACCTTCTTTTACATTTCTGTCTGAGACCTCATCAGAATGGCCTTTAGTATCCAATTGCTGCTAACATTCCGGTCGTTGCCACTTGAGTAGTTTCTTTTTTGAGACAAAGTCTCACTCTGTCGCCCAGGCTGGAGTGCTGTGGCATGATCTCGGCTCACTGCAACCTCCACCTCCCAGTTTCAAGCGATTCTCCTGTCTCAGCCTCCCAATTAGCTGGGATTGTAGGCATGTGGCACCATGCCCAGCTAATTTTTGTATTTTTAGTAGAGACAGGATTTTGTCATGTTGGCCAGACTGGTCTTGAACTCCTGATCTCAGATGATACTCCCGCCTCAGCCTCCCAAAGTGCTGGGATTGCAGGCGTGAGCCACCGTGCCTGGCCCCCTTGAGTAATTTTTAAGAAGATTCAGACCTTCCCTACAGCTCCCCTCTTCTTTCGAGTTCTCACCATAATTGCCCTTGATGCATCATACATGGCAATTTAGGGTGTTTCTAGCTGTCTCCTCCAAATTCTTCCAGCCTCTACCCATTACCTGGTTCCAAAGCTATGGCCACATTTTTAGGTGTTTTTATGGAAACAGCCCCATTCCTTGGTATCCATTTTCTGTCTTAGTCTGTTTTGAGCTGCTATAACAGAATACCTCAGTTTGGGTCATTTTTTTTTTTTTTTTTTTTTTTAAAGAATGAAAGAGAGGAAGAGGAAGAGATTTTAGAAAAAGAGAGAAAAGGAGAAAGAAAGAAACAGCAAAAGAAAGAAAAAATGAAAGAGAAAGAGGAAGAGATTTTAGAAAAAGAGAAAAGGAGAAAGAAAGAAACTGCAAAAGAAAGAAAAAAAATGAAAGAGAAAGAAAGAGGAAGAGATTTTAGAAAAAGAGAGAAAAGGAGAAAGAAAGA
>CAUYQU010037053.1:0-32630 GCA_963574635.1 Cheracebus regulus
AGACGCCGAGCCCGCAAATAAGAATGCTCCCAGGTGGATTTGTTGGTAAATAAGACATCTCGCGTCGAGAGGAAAGTTCCTCCGGGGGCCGCTCGCCAGGGCGAGGGCGAGGGCAACGAGAGGTGAACCGCGTCGCTCGCCACAGCCTCCCTCACCTGTGCCGGAACAACGGGCCCCGCGCCCGCCCGGCCCGGCGCCTCCCGCAGGCCGCGCCTCCCGCACTGCGAGCTGCAGAGGCTTGTTCCTCCTCATGGCTTTGCCCTGACGTAATTCAAACATGGCAACAGTTCGACTTCAAAGGCGAACCCACAGACCTCCCAGACACAAGCTCTCGGGCCAAGAGGAACTGGCCGAGGAGTCCGGGCCACAGTCTCCGAACCCTTCGGCCGTCGCGGCCCCTGGCGTCGGAGCTGAAGCGCCGGGCACTGCCGCCTCCCTTGCCCGCCCGCGCGCCGGGAGCGGGGAAGCACGCCGCCTCCCTACACACCAGCATGGCACCTCGCACAAGTAGCGCCGCCAAAGTTTCCCCACGAGGGGGCTGAAGAACAAAAGCCCCTCCCGAAACTCGCCCGAACTTCGGGGGCCCCGACTTGCACGGCCCTCAGCCCCGGCGGCCGCCCCAAGCGCCGGGGGCCCACACGGGCACATGCAGCCCTTTGTTTTCCGTCCAGCCGGGCGCTGCCTACGTGCAGCATCAGGGATGTAGAAGCGTTTCGCAGAGGCCGGACACTGGACGATCACCCCGGGGAGGGTTCCGGACCCCGCGCCCCTAAGAGTCCAGAGCCTAGCCCCCCCGGCCCTCCCCTCGGGAGCAGCCCCATTTAATCAAAGTTTTGCAGTGTCCTTGATGAGAAACGCCCGGAGTACCCGCCCCGCACGGGCGGAGTTGGCGACTTTCACTCTGCTTTTTAAACTGGCAAGACGCCATCATCGGCAAACCACATTGTCCTGCCGGCCGGACCTGCTCGACGGCGGCCGCATCCTACTGCTCCCGCGGGGCTGGACATTCGGACCAGGACCAGGGTCGCAGCCCGAAGCACGTGGTCTGTCACACAGAACACAAAAAGCAGTGCCCAACAGAGTTCACTGACTGCTGCGGCGCACACAACACCGCCGCCTCCGTCCCCAGCCAAGTTGGCTTCCCTGGCCATCTTACATTGCGGACGGCCGCCCACAAACGGGAAGCCCTCGCCGTGGCGCCCACACCTACGCTACAGGTGAACGCACGGGGAGTAAAACTTTGGGCTCCGAAGGCACCCCGGACACCAGACGCGCTTGGGCGCGGTCTGAGGAGGGCAGGAGAGTGGAAGACCGGCTGTTTTTAAGCGACCGCGTGTTGCTCTCATTGTCGCATCCGCATCCCTCCGGAGTTGAGCAAACAACGCCACGCCGCGTGCGCTCCGGCAGAGCCCAGTACTGACCCCCAAAGGCCGATTTAAAGCCCCTCAACCGCCAGCTTGGAAGCGGATGGCAACTCAAGTTTCCGAGCGAATGGCGTTTATTGTCCACCCTCGTCTGGGGGCTGCAGTCAACTAAACCACGAGGTTTCACAACGGCACCCGACCCTGCCCGCGCCTGGCGCCCACGCGGACGCACCGACCCCGGCCGCTGCGCGGTGGCCAGCGAGTCGCTTTCCTCTCAGGCCTTTCGGCCGCCGGGCTCCTTTCCACGAAAGAACACTGCGGTGGAGAAAAGTCATTGTCACCTTCAACGTGTATCCCTCAACTCCGGCGACTCCTCGATTATGCCCAGGCTCCAGTCACTTCCCCCTCCCCGAGACTTTCGGTTTGCCTCAAATGCCCTCCCCAATTAAAAAATACACACTAAACACGGACGTACCAAAGAATCTGGGGTCTGAAGAACACGAAAACAGCGCTCCCAACAATGCCACCTCCAAGACAAAACTTCCTGTGTTTGTGGAAGGACGGGGGGGAGGTGGGTGGAGGTGAAAAGAGAGAAAAAAAAAAACCACTCTGAAATCAAAGCCTCGTGAGACAGTTTTGCACTAGAAGCATAGTTAGAGTCACTCACCTTCCAAAAGCAGCCGTTCCACGCGCAATAACGTCCCTGAGGTGCGGAGTGCACGCCAGGCCACTCTCCCTCAAGCGCTCCCTCCTCCTCAACTGCCTTGTCTAGAAAGATTGTCTCCTGCAGTTCTGCAGTTGCTACCGCTGGCCGGGAAGGTGTAGATTCCGCTTTCCCTCTGCGCACGCGCGGCTCCCGGCACAAAATTCTCTTGAATCGAACTTATTTGCATACGGGCGCGCGCACGTCGCGGGCTGTGGGGAGAGAAGGCCCGGCGACCGCGCGCGCTCCCGAGGCCTCTATTGTCCTTTTAAGGGGAGAAGCTCCGCGGCGCGGGAAACGCCGCGGCCAGAGGGAAACGGGGGCGGGGACTGCTTACTACGGCGGACGTCACATAAACAAACGTCCCCCCCCACCCCGGCTGGAGGCCGCGGCGGAGAGGGAGTGGCGAGGTGAGAAAGAGAAAGGTTAGCAACCGAGGAGAAGGCTGCGCTGCGTGGCATGCTTTCCACCCCCAAAGTTCTTAGGGGCACCACTGAGCGCTGAAAAATTGTTCTGAAAGCTGCTTTTGCAAAATTCTCACACCTGTGCCCACTTTCGGTGACAGAGGAGGTGGTCTTGTAAGCACCTAGACTGAATTTATACTAATCCCACGTTTCCTAAATTTTGTTTGAAGTCGGGGTTTTGAAGGTTTAAAAAAAAAAATCCTCTGGGACCAGCAAAGCTTTAGTTTTTGTGCAGTTGTAATGAGACGTTTAATAAAGTCCCATTTTAACACCCTATCCATTCACTAACTCCTACTTGCCCTTCTCAAATAGTAACCCAACCCATAACAATCCAATTTTTTCCTCCACTTCTGCCTTAAGATTTCAAGTCTCTCGGAATTGAATGGTTGTTAATTTCCGTGGGAACAGTGCCGCTTTCTTTAAAAGACTAAGCAATGGAAAGCCAATAATCTAGGGAGGTGCATACCTCCTCTAGCAGCTTGTAAAGGTTGTTCCGCTCACCCAGAAATAATTCCACTAACTGGTGGTCTAGGGAATTGAAAAAGTAACGAATGATGTGCAGACTTCCGTGTGGAATATGTAATAATTCAACAATCTAAGCGCTTTCTAGACTCGTGAAGAAAAAAACTGAAGTAACTCTTCTCAGATTGATAAGAGGAAAATGAAAACCGAATGATTATGATAAACCTTTATTCCAAAGACACACTTAACACCAACAGGCAGAGACTGGGGTTTAATGATGGAGGGTGGGGAGAGAGGAAGGATGTTTTTCCCAGAAACTTGATATTGGTCCCAAGCTACAAAGTGTGAAAATCAACCATAAAACTTAATCATCTGCTGACAAGTTTCGCGGCTTTCACTGCAGTGTCAACAATACAGATTTAAATAGTTACTTCTGCCGTGGGTGGTGGCTCACGCCTGTAATCCAGCATTTTGGGAGAATGAGGCGGGTGGATCACCTGAGGTCAGGAGTTCAAAACCAGTCTGGCCAACACGGTGAAACTCCGTCTCTACTGAAAATGCAAAAATTAGTCAGGCATGGTGGCACATGCCTGTAACCTCAGCTACACAGGAGGCTGAGGCAGGAGAATTGCTTGAACCAGGAGGCAGGGGTTGCAGTGTGCCAAGATGCACCACTGCACTCCAGTCTGGGCGACAGAGTGAGACCCCGTCTCAAAAAAAAAAAAGTTACTTCTGAAATGTTAATTTAATTCAACAGGCAATTCCTAGTACATACAGTATAAACTCACTTCTGAACTCCTCAACTAATACTTTTTTTCCTTTAGATTCTGTAACATACTATTCCCGTAACTGTATATGAAAACTATGTTATAAATACCTGATGGCGGGCACCTGTAATCCCAGCTATTCCTGAGGCTGAGGCAGAAGAACCTCTTGAACCCAGGAGGCGGAGCTTGCAGTGAGCCTAGGTCATGCCATTGGACAACAGAGCAAGACCTCGTCTCAAAAAAAAAAAAAAAGAAAGAAAGAAAGAAAGAAAAGAAAAAAACAAACTCTCATTAAAATATGAGCTCCTTAAAGACAGGGATTTTATCTCTTTCTTACCCATTGTATTCCAGTGCCTGAAACAGTGCATAGCAGACAATATATACTGAATTTTTGGTTATAAGATAATAAATCAATGGACATCCTGCATGCATTAGTTGGCTAGGAAAAAATTTTTTTAATATAATAAATGGCCAGGCGCAGTGCCTCACGCCTGTAATCCCAGCACTTTGGGAGGATGAGGTGGGCGGATCACGTGAGGTAAGGAGTTCGAGACCAGCCTGACCAACATGGTGAAACCCTGTCTCTACTAAATATACAAAAATTATCTGGGCATGGTTGTGCATGCCTGTAATCCCAGCTACTCGGGAGGCTGAGGCAGAAGAATTGCTTGAACCCGGGATGCAGAGGTTACAGTGAGGCAAGATCAGGCCACTGCATACCAGCCTGGATGACTCTGTATAAAAAAAAAAAAAAAAAAATATATATATATATATATATATATATATATATAAAATAACACAGGGATGGAATAATAAACTCAAATGTGCAAGCAATGCAGGAATTACAATACTTTAGATATACTGTTCAGATAAGAAAGAACCTAGAAGCTGCAGAGCTACTGAGTTAACATAGCAAGACTTCCTCTGCTCTCAAAGAATAGATCAAGAAGTAATCCTGGTAAGTTTTATAGGAAGAGTAGCTAAAAAATTCTTTTTAAAAAATTTTTTTTCATAATTTTTAAATTTTTCTTTGATAAACCTATTGCAATAAACAAAATTCTTAAAGAGAAATCTGAATTCCATAGTCTTTTTTTTTAAGCAACTATTTGCTATTTTTGAACAACCAGGTGCATTCCAAGGGTTCTTTTGTCCATTTTATTGCTTGAACATGTCATTACAGATGGCCCTACCCAGGGCCAATAGCTCATGTATGGGCTACTTTTAAATACTGCTATCTAAATTGCCCAAGTGAATTTCTCAACCTGATACATGAAAGAAAAGAAGTAATTTATAATATATCAATTTGAATTACAAGAGATTGAATTACAGCATACTAGGAAAATATCTGAGTTTTCTTCTCCCCCGCCCCTGCTCTCGTTGCCCAGGCTGGAGTGCAATGGTGTGATCTCAGCTCACTGCAACCTCCACCTCCCAGGTCCACCTCCCTGCCTCAGCCTCCCGAGTAGCTGGGATTACAGGCACGTGACACCACACCCGGCTAATTTTGTATTTTTAGTAGAGACAGGGTTTTTCCATGTTGGTCAGGCTGGTCTCAAACTCCCAACCTCAGGTGATTCACCCACCTCGGCCTCCCAAAGTGTGAGCCACGCACCCAGCCCTGAGTATTTTTTAATGATTACAATGCTATGTGGAACCCATAAGGAGTTCTCAAACATTTTGAAATTGGAAAGTAACTATTTTGTTTATAATGTATGTCTCACTGTAGAATTATCCCTAATGCTTGAATTTTCATTCCTTTAGCAAATATTTAATGATGATAACTATGTGCCAGATAGTGAAATCATTTCAGAACTCAAGGGGCTCAAGCCTCTCTCATTCATTTCTATATAATCCTATTTTATTTGTTCTTTCCCCGTCCCCTAGATGGACTTTTGCTCTTATTGCCCAGGATGGAGTGCAATGGGGCTATCTCGGCTCACTGCAACCTCCGCCTCCTGGGTTGAAGCAATTCTCCTGCCTCAGCCTCCGGAGTAGCTGGGATTACAAGCACCTGCTATCACACCCAACTAATTTTTTGTATTTTTAGTAGAGATGGGGTTTCATCATGTTGACCAGGCTGGTCTCGAACTCCTGACCTCAGGTGATCCACCCACCTCAGCCTCCCAAAGTGCTGGGGTGACAGGCATGAGCCACCACACCCGGCTTGCTCCTTTTTCTTCTGTAGAATGTGTTGCCTTCTTTTGAGATTTATTGTTAGCATCTTTAGAATTTAATATTCTTGGAATAGAGGATAAATTATATATAAAGGATTGTAAAAGAGGACAAATCTTGTTTGGTTATGAAGGATATTGCTAGCAATTTAGTCATGTTTATAACGACAAACTAATGATTGTTTTTAAAATAAAGGCAGATACCCTCATCAAAGGCTGGTACCAACCACATGAAAACATGTTTGCTGAGCCCAGGAAAGAGCTGATTATTATTATTAAGCATAGCGTTGGTTCCTCTTTTTCTCACACCAAAACGAGTACAATATTTTATTAATTTGTTTAAATATCTTTGAAGTTCAAATAGCAGTGGTCGGAGCAAGTCAGATAAGCTTACAGTATAAGGTATAGCCCGGATTATGCCATCTAAGTTACCCCGATCCTCCAACAAGTGTCAACAGCTGCAAGAAAAAGTTATTTATTCCTTAATCAAAATTAATTTTTCAATTTTCTGGACATAAAAGCTTAAAGAATTATCAAAAAGTTATTCTTAGAGTATCCTGAATTTATAGCAATTGTAAGTTTTATAACAGTATCTTATGACATTTAAATAGCATGCTTTTATTTTTTACTTATTTATTTACTGAGATGGAGTTTCACTCTTGTTGCCCAGGCTGGAGTGCAAAGGCATGATCTCAGCTCACTGCAACCTCTGCCTGTAAGATTCAAGTGATTCTCCTGCCTCGGCCTCCAGAGCAGCTGGGATTACAGGCACCACCACCATGCCTAGCTAATTTTTGTATTTTTAGTAGAGATGGGGTTTCACCATGTTGTCCAGGCTGGTCTCAAACTCCTGGCCTAAGGTGACCTGCCTGCCTTGGCCTCCCAAACTGCTGGGATTACAGGCATGAGCCACCATGCCCGGCCAGCATGCTTTTAAAAAATAAAGTACCAGTAACAAAAATAGTTTTTGAACATTGTTAAAATAGTTAAGAACATTGAAAAACTAGAATGAGGCCAGACACGGTGGCTCATGCCTGTAATCCCAGCACTTTGGGAGGCCAAGGCAGGTGGATCACCTGAGGACAGGAGTTCAAGACCAGCCTGACTAACATGGTGAAACGCCATCTCTAATAAAAATACAAAAATCAGCCAGAGTGTGGTGGTGGGCACCTGTAATTCCAGCTACTCGGGAGGCTGAGGCAGGAGAATCGCTTGAACCCAGGAGGTAGAGGTTGCAGTAAGCCGAGTTCACACCACTGCACTCCAGCCTGGGCTACAGAGCAAGACTCCATCTCAAAAAAAAAAAGGAAGAAAAGAAAAAGAAAAACTAGAATGAGTTCGCAGGAGAGTGAATCAGGACGATGAAGAAAGCAATAATAGAAGGAAGGCTGTCTTTCGATTGAGCAAGAGAGCAATCTTTGACTATCTGAAGGATTATCCTTAGTAGAGAGACGGACTTGTTGTTTTATCCTTTGGAACAAAATTAATCTTGAAAATCAAAAGAATGAGGCTGGGCGCCGTGGCTCACACCTGTAATCCCGGCACTTTGGGAGGCTGACGCGGGTGGATCACAAGATCAGGAGATGGAGACCATCCTGGCCAACATGGTGAAACTTGTGTCTACTAAAAATACAAAAATTAGCTGGGCGTGGTGGCATGTACCTGTAATCCCAGCTACTCAGGAGGCTGAGGCAGGAGAATTGCTTGACCAGGGAATCGGAGGTTGCTATGAGCTGAGATCACGGCATTGCACTCCAGCCTGGGCGACAGAGCGAGACTCCATCTCAAAAAAAAAAAAAAAAGAAAGAAACTCAAAATAATGATGCTAAACATGATAAAATTTTCCAAACATACAAAGAGTTCAAGGATGGCTCAAGATACTTCCAAAGGCAATTCTTTATCACTAAGCAAACAAATAAAACCAAGATCATCCTTTTAAAAATTTATTCAATGAATTGCATTACTTACAATATGAAGCTAGCTAACCTCTCTAAAATCCTGTTGAATTTTATGAATCTTCATCTTTGATTGCATGGAATAAACTAGTGGTACCATCAATAATGCCTCAAGGTCATGAGGCATTTACATCACTGTGGCTACAAACATTAGGGATGTCTTTTTGGAGAGTATGGCATTTGAGCTTAGACACGAATTCATTCATTCATTCATTCAACACATACTTACTGAGTATATAGTACATATCAGGCTTGGACAATAAAATGATGACTAATGCAGTGGATTATGAGAGGCAGACATGCCAGGTAACCACATAAATATAGTTATGAAAGTCTGAGAAATAAAAGAAAACAAAGTAAGTACCAGGGATTTAACCATGCATGGCAAGGGGATCAGATCTAATCTGGAGGTAAGAGAAGGCCTCTTTGAGGAAGTGACACTGAGATACTAGTAGGACTCAGTGGAGAAGTGGGAGAGAGGGAAAGAGTTTTGAGCCAGTGGCAACTTCAGGAACAACAACGGATGTTAGAAAAAGGCATGACTAAGAAAAAGTGTCTGACTAAGAGTCAGAATAAAAGATTGCTTGTGAGTCCTGTTTGAGGGAAAAGATGATGTCAGGTGTTGGAGGCAGAGGAAAAACCAGGATTTAAGCCCTGGGAATTTGAAAGTTACATCGGAGTTGGAAGTAATTGCATGCCAAAAGCATACCTCAGAGACAAACTCCTATAATTAGGTTACAATTGGTTTAATCAACGTATGTTTCTTCTGCCAAAATTTAGTTTTCTAAATGTCAGTGAGAAGTTGATCCCCCACCACTACCCCCAGGCCAGGTGCAGTGTCACAGGCCTGTAATCTCAACACTTTGGGAGGCCGAAGAAAGAGGATCACTTGAGCCCAGAGGTTTGAGGCTGCAGTGAGCTATGACAGCACCACTACACTTCATCCTGGGTGACAGAATGAGACTCTATCTCTAAAAAAAAAAAAGAAGTTGATCCCCCAGACATAGTGTTCACATCCTGGAAGAACCATTGTTCTAACTATTTAAGTCATTGCTAAAGGTAAGCATGCGACATCATCAACAGATGATGAACAAGTGAATGAATAGACACATAGCAGTCAAAGAAACATGCTGCATTGCCATTTCTAAAAGCTTTGGTGATCTGAAGAATCTAGAAGAATTTATTTATTTATTTATTTATTTATTTATTTTTAGAGACAGCATCTCACCCTGTCGCCCAGGCTGGACTGACATGGCACAATTATAGCTCACTAACCTCCAATTCCTGGGCTCAAGTGGTCCTTCTGACTCAGCCTCCAGAGTAGCTGGGACTAAAGGCATGCACCACCATACCCAGCTAATTATTATTATATTTTTTTGTACAGATGGGGTCCTGCTATATTGCTCAGGCTGGTTTCGAACTCAAGTAACCCTCCCACCTCAGCCTCCCAAAGTCTTAGGATTACAAGTGTGAGCTACCGTGCCTGGCCAGGAGAACTTAATATATTGCTGACAGTTAATTTAAAAACTTTTTAACCGGGCATGGTGGCTCACACCTGTAATGCCAGCACTTTGGGAGGCCAAGGCAGGCGGATCGCTAGAGTCCAGGCGTTCAAGACCAGCCTGTGCAGCATGACGAAATGCCATCTCTACAAAAAAATCCAAAAATCAGCTGGTGTGGTGACACATGCCTGTAGTCCCAGCTACTTAGGAGGCTGTGGTGAGAGGATGGCTTGAGCCCCCGAGTGCAAGGCCAGCTTGGACAATATGGCGAGATCTCATCTCAAAAATTAAATATTTATATCAGATAATGTTTTCATCACGGAGTGAGGGAGCTTAAAGCTCTTAAAAGATTAACAAATTTTCAACTTTGTTTTGGAAAAAAAAAGATTAATAAATTTAACTACATAAAAACTTAAAATTGGAAAACAGGAGAAAATACCATGTAGTTAAAGCCAAAGAAGCCAAAGAAGTCAAACAAACAAAAAACAATTGCAAGATAAAGGGATTTCTTTGTTGTTGTCTGAGACAGAGTCTTGCTCTGTCACCCAGGCTGGAGTACAGTGGGGTGATCTGAGCCCACTGCAGCCTCTGCCTCCCAGGGTCAAGTGACCCTCCTACATCAGCCTCTGGAGTAGCTGGGACTACAGGCGTGTGCCACCATGCCAGGCTAATTTTTGTATTTTTTGTAGAGAGAGGTTTTCGCCATGCTGGCCAGGCTGGTCCTGAAATCCTGGGGCTCAAGCAATAATCCCACTTTGGCCTCCCAAAGTGCTAGGATTACAGGCATGAACCACCACACCAGGCCCAATAATTTCTTAATATCAGTGAAGTATAAGTGATAAAGTTCAGTAAAATTAGTTTACCCAAAAGAATATAAATGGAAATAAGCATATAAGAAGATACTGAACTTTATTCATAGTAGCTTTATAATAATAAAATTGTCTCTAAACTTTATCAATGTATTATTTTAATGTAAATTGAATTGACCACTTTTTAAATGATGGAATACTTATAAAATGGAATTCTACACTGCTGTTACAAAGAATAAGTCTATTTTATATATACTGATATAGAAAGATAGTAACAATATATTAAGTGGATAAAAAGCAATTTGCAGGCCAGGCTTGTGGCTCATGCCTGTAATCCCAGCACTTTGGGAGGCCAAGGAGGGTGGATTGTTCAAGCCCAGGAGTTCAAGACCAGCCTGGGCAACATGGTGAAACCCCATTTCTACAAAAAAAATTTAAAAATTAAAAATAAGTTGGGTGTGGTGGCGCATGCCCATAGTCTCAGCTACTTGGGAAGCCAAAGTGGGAGAATCTCTTGAGCCTGGGAGGCTGAGGTTGCAGTTAGCTATCATTGCACCATTGTACTCCATCCAGCCTGGAGGACAGAATGAGACCCTGTCTCAAAAAAAAAAAAGCAATTTGCAGAACAGTAGGTAAAGTGTGATTTCATTTGAAGGGCAAAAAGGAATATATATGTAATATAATATATACATACATACAGGTAATATATGTACACATGCATATATATCGTGTTTGCACATAATAAGTGATTGCAGGGAGGAGACATATCAGTATTAATCACAGTTGCTTCTGAGGATAGATGTAAGAAAGAAAGTGGGAAGGAGTTACTTTTATTTCATCTAATTTTGCCCACTTCGGGGTTTTTATGTTTTTGTATTTATTTATTTATTTTTGAGACAGTATCTCGCTCTGTTGCCCGGGCTGGAGTGCAGTGGTGCGATCTCAGCTCACTGCAACCTTTGCCTCCTGGGTTCAAGTCATTCTTCTGCCTCAGCCTCCCAAGTAGCTGGGATTACAGGTGCGTGCCACCACATCCAGCTACTTTTTGTATTTTTAGTAGAGACGGGGGTTTCACCATGTTGGTCAGGCTGGTCTGAAACCCTTGACCTCAGGTGATCTGCCCGCCTCGGTCTCCCCAAGTGCTAGGATTACAGGCGTGAGCCACCGCACCCAGTCGGTAATATAACATATTTCTACCCTAATATTTTAGGGTAGAAAAAAAAACACTATGAAAACACAGGTAGGCTGGGTGTATAATCCCTGCACCTGAGGAGGCGGAGGCAGGAGAATGGCTTGAGGCCATGAGTTCTAGACCATCCTGGCCAACATAGTGAGACCTTGTCTCTATTAATTTAAACACACACACACACACACACACACACACACACACACACACACAGCACATTAGGAATACAAGCAACAGTATTTTTTCAAAAAAGGTTTTCTGTATTACTTTAACAAATGAATTACTGAGGTAACTGTTGGCTTCTTGAACCCGGGATTCACATCTGGTTTGACTTTAAAGCTTCCAAAGTATCTTATACAGTACCTGCTCATGTAAATTGTACCTACTTATATAAATAAATTTACAGCCAAGGAGTCCATAAACGCTCTCCTGTCCTCCACCTGGAACTCTCTTCCCCCTCATCTTTGAATGTTTAATCCTACCCATCCTTCAAGGCCCAACTCAAATACCATCTCACGTCCAGTAATGGTCATGCATTGATTGCCAGCTCTGGATCCAGCATTACTCTGCACACCCACATATCTTTCTTCCTTTACAGTAATCTTCACAATAATCCTGACATAGATGCTGGTCTTTCTAGTTTACATATGAAAAAATGGGCCTTCACAGGTAGGAAGCTTATTCAGTATCCCATGTGTCACAGATTATTGATGGAGGTGAGATAAGAAACTTCACCTCCTGACCTGATTCATTCTGAATTTATTCCACTTTACTCCATGGACTTTACCCTAATCTCTCTCTTCCTCTTAACTCTTCCAACACTTGGTCAGTGACTCTTAAAGTACCTATGAGTTCCTACTTTATGTTTCATTTATCTATGTGTAGTCTCATCTCTATATGAGAATGAGAGCTGACTCTAACCATTGCAATCCGTAGATGGCATAAAAATCACCTGTGAACTTTTAAGAAACATTTATGCCACAGACTGAAGGAATCAGAATTTCTATAGTTGGTGCTTGGCTATCTGCATATTATTAAACCTGCATAGTTGATTCTGATGTACACCAAGGGCTTAGGACAACTAGCTTCATCCAAGTTTGATTCATCTTTGAATTTCCATACTGCCTTCAAATAGCAAATGCCAGGTGGCGCACAGTGGCTCACGTCTGTAATCCCAACACTTTGGGAGGCTGAGTCAGGTGGATCCCTTGATCTCAGGAGTTCCAAACCAGCCTGGGCAACATGGTGAAACCTCATCTCTACAAAAGTACAAAAATTAGCTGGGCGTGGTGGTGCACACCTGTAGTTCCAGCTACTTGGGGGACTGAGGCAGAAGTATTGCTTGAGCCCAGGGGGTCGAAGCTGCAGTGAGCTGTGATGGCATTACTGCATTCCAGTGTGAGTGACAGAGCAATACCCTGTCTCAAAAAAATAAAAAAGAAAAGGCCAGGTCTGTGGCTCACACCTGAAATTCCAGGATTTTGGAAGTCCATGGCAGGCAGATCATGAGGTCAGGATATTGAGACCATCCTGGCCAACATAGTGAAACCCCATCTCTACTAAAATGCAAAAAAAAAAAAAAAAAAATCAACCAGGTATGGTGGCACATGCCTGTAGTCCCGTCTACTTGGTAGGCTGAGGCAGGGGAATCGCTTGAACTAGGGAGGCAGAGGTTGCAGTGAGCTAAGATCAGGCCACTGCACTCCAACCTGGTGACAGAATGATACTGCATCTAAAAAAGAAAGAAAGAAAGAAGGAAAGAAGGAAAAAAGGAAGGAAGGAGGGAAGGAAGGACAGAGAAAAAGCAGATACTTAAGTATTTGTTGTATGACCCATAATCATTAATTACTTACGTAAATCCAAATATGAAATCAGAGCTTTCTTTACTGGAAGAAAGGTCTATGTGTTTGGGTAATGGAGATACTATGAGTTTAAGCAATGAGGGGGCTAGTGGATAAACTATAAGGATTAAAGGTACTGCAGAGGTGTGCTCAAACATGTCTGAGATGTTAACACAGAAACAGCCATAAGGAATGAGGAGATTGAGTTTATCAGGTCATCCCTTAGGCTAGCAGCTGCCCTTTCAAGATGGCTCTGAGCTTTTTTTTTTTTTTTTTGAGACAGGGTCATGCCTTGTCCTCCAGGCCAGAGTGCAGTGGTGCAATCATGGCTCACTGCAACCTTTGCTTCCCAGGCTCAAGAGATCCTCTGACCTTAGCCTTCCAAGTAGATGGGACTATAAGCATCATGCACCAACATGTTCAGCTAATTTTTAAATTCTTTTGTACAGATGGGGTCTTGCTATATTGCACAGACTGGTCTTGAACTCCTGGGCTCAAGCAACTGACCCACCTCGGCCTCCCAAAGTACTGGAGTTACAGGCATGAGCCTCCACACTCAGCCTGGCCTTGCTTTTTCTTTGAAGGTTACTCTAAGTTTCTTACTTTTTTTTCTTCTTTATCCTTTTTTTTTTTCTAATAAACATTGAGACAGCCTTCAAAGTTACCCTAATTTTATCCGGATTACATCTGCTTAATAATTGTATGATATATTGGAAGGATAAAGAGTTTGCCTTGGCTCCCTCAAATTCTCTCTAACTTGTAAGATAGCAAAACAGGACTAGATCCTACTGGCAGTGTTTTGAGAAAGAATGAATTGATATGGGACAGGGAAGGAGACTTAAGGGGACCACGGCTGGAATGTGGTCAAACGGGACAGACCACATAGGCACCATAAAGGCTGATATTCCTAATCTAAGGATTTGCCTATTCAAGGAACAATTTTTGGTGATATATCTGCCTAGTAGCCAAATACTCTTATGATAAGAACAAAAATCCGCATGTGTTTGTGTGTGTGTGTATGTGTAAGATTAGCTGATGCTTCACTCTTCTCAATCTTTTGTAATACATATTATCATAAGAAATCTCATTGGATCACTTAATAGGGTTGAAACAAACAAAAAATATAAGTAAATAAAAAGAAACAAAAACAAAGAAAAGAAATCTCATTGGAAATCTCACTGGAGATTTTTGCATAGATTTGATCTGTAATGGGCTGCTCTTATTACACATGGATTATAGAGCTGACCCACAGTTAGTGAAGTATATGCTTTTATTTTTTTGAGACAGAGTTTCACTTTTGTTGTCCAGGCTGGAGTGCAGTGGCTCGATCTTGGTTCCACTGCAGCCTCCACCTCCCGAGTTCAAGTGATTCTTCTGTCTCAGCCTCCTGAGTAGCTGGGATTGCAGGTGCCATCTTTTTAGTAGAGATGGGGTTTCATCATGTTGTCCAGGCTGGTCTCAAACTCCTGAGGTGATCTGTCTGCCTCAGCCTCCCAAAGTGCTGAGATTACAGGCATGAGCCACCTCGGCCCGCCAATATCATTAATTAATATCTTTGTGCACATACTGTGCTATACAATAAGGATATACAATATTATAAAATATACTTCCTAGACTGGGTTTGGTGGCTCATGCCTATAATCCCAGCACTTTGACAGGCCACAGCAGAAGGCCACGTTTGAGAGCAGCCTGGGCAACATAGACTGTCTCTACAAAAAATTTTTAAAATTATCAGAGCATAATGGCACAGGTATTTAGTCCTAGCTACTTAGGAGGCTGAGAGGAGAGGACCCCCGCCTTGAGCCCACAACACAGAAGTTGTAGTGAGCTGTGATCATGCCACTGCATCCCAGCCTGGGTGACAGAGCCAGACCTTGTATCTCAAAAAATAATAGAGTAAAATATGCTTCCTATCTTTAATGGGCTTCCAGGCTCAAGAGGGAGACATAACAGTTACATAAAAAGTAAATACCATCCAGCAGCAGTGTCTCATGCCTGTAATCCCAGCACTTTGGGAGGCTGAGGCGGGCAGATCATCTGAGGCTGAGAGTTCAAGACCAGCCTGGCCAACATGGAGAAACTCTATATCTACTAAAAATACAAAAATTAGCCAGATGTGGTGGCACATGCCTGTAATCCCGGCTACTCAGAAGGGTGAGGCAGGAGAATCACTTGAACCTGGAGGCAGAGGTTGCAGTGAGCTGAGATTACACCACTGCACTCCAGCCTGACCAACATGGAGAAACCCCATCTCTACTAAAAATACAAAATTAGCCAGGTGTGGTGGCACATGCCTATAATCCCAACTACTCAGGAGGCTGAGGCAGGAGAATTGCTTGAACCCAGGAGGTGGAGTTGCGGTAAACCGAGATGGTGCCATTGCACTCCAGCCTGGGCAACAAGAGTGAAACTCTGCCAAGGAAGGAAGGAAGGGAGGGAGGAAGAAAGAAAGAAAGCGTATGCATAAGGTAGTAAGGGAGCACAGAGCTGGAGTACTTGGGCCAGCTGGTATTCAGAGGTTTGGAGAAAGTGCTGCTTGAGTGGAGCTGGAAGGATGAACATGAAATTTTCAGGTGAACAAACATGGTCAGTGTTTTCTAGGTTGCAGGAACAAGGTCTGGAGTGGAAAAATGTTTTAAAATCATGCCATGTTCAAGAAACATGCAGATTTATTAGTGTCAAATGCATGATTGGATTTGTGGAGGATGAGTCTGGTCAGGTCATGCAGGGCCTGTAAGCCATGTTAAAGAACTTGGACTTAAGCTGTAGGCATAGAAAGCTGTTAAAAGCATTTAAGAAGAGGAGTGACATGATTAGATTCATGTGTGTAAGTAATTCTAGATGCATATGGAGGACAGACAAAAAAATAAGACTGGAGGCAAGCAGATTCCTTAAAATTGTATTCCTACAGTTT
The DNA here is from genome assembly GCA_963574635.1 of Cheracebus regulus. Lineage (NCBI taxonomy): Eukaryota > Metazoa > Chordata > Mammalia > Primates > Pitheciidae > Cheracebus > Cheracebus regulus. The sequence goes on from CAUYQU010037053.1 coordinate 16,139, forward strand.
TGTCTAAATACTATTGAGGGCCGTAACTAGATAAAGAGAAAGAGGACAGACCTAGGAAGCTGAGGCAGATTTTTAAGGAGAGAAAAGAAGAAGGACTTGGTTATTGACTAAATGTATATGAAGGATGGCAAGAGATCTAATTTCCATGGTTCTAATTTGGTTTTTGTTTGTTTGTTGGCTGGGTTTTATTTGTTTGTTTGTGTTTAGACAGCATCTTGCTCTGTAGCTCTGGGCTAATGTTTTCTTCGTAGAGACAGGATCTCACTATGTTGCCCAGGCCAGTTCCTAACTCCTGGCTTCAAGTGATCCTTCCACTTCCAATATTTCTAATTTTGATGGTGGTTACATGAACTAAGCTTGAGAAACTAGGAAATAAACAGGTTTAGGGAGGAAAATGATCAGATTTGATTTGAGGAAGGGAATGAGAGAGAAGAGAAACTAGAGAGGAATGAAAGATCAAGGAAAGTTTTTTGTTTGTGTGTGTGTGATTTTTTAGTGTGTGAGTAACTTGAGCATGTTCATAGGCTTAGACATAGGGTTGTATTCTATTCTGCATGGTAGGAACTTGGTAAATATTTGTTGGAAAATGGAAAGATTGTGAGGCCGAGGCAGGTGGATCATTTGAGGTCAGAGTTCAAGACCAGCCCGGCCAACATGGTGAAACCCCATCTCTACTAAAAATACGAAAATTAGCCAGGCGGTAGTGGTGCACACCTGTAATCCCAGCTACTCAGGAGGCTGAGGCAGGAGAATCGCTTGAACCGGGAGGAGGAGGTTGCGGTGAGCCAAGATCACGCCACTGCACTCCAGCCTGGGTGACAGAGTGAGACCCTGACTCAAAAAAAAAAAAAAAAAAGAGGCCAGGCACAGTGGCTCACACTTATAATCCCAGCACTTTGGGAGGCTGAAGCAGGTGGATCACCTGAGGTCAGGAGGTCGAGATCAGCTTGGCCAACGTGGTGAAACCCCATCTCTACTAAAAATGCAAAAATTAGCCAGTGTGTGGTGGCACGTGCTTTAGTCCCGGCCACTCCAGAGGCTGAGGCAGGTGAATCGCTTGAACCCAAGAGGCAGAGTTTGCAGTGAGCCGAGATCCTGCCACTGCACTCCAGCTTGGGTGGCAGAGCAAGACTCCATCTAAAAAAAAAAAGGGAAAGGGTTGAGAGGAAGAAATTCAAGATAAAGAGGGTATGACTGAAAAAGCCAGGTCCTGGGGAAAACCATATGTAGCTGTGTCTTAGTCTATTTGGGCTGCTATAACAAAATACTGTAAAATACTGAGTGGCTTATAAACAACAGAATTGTATGGCTCACAGTGTTGGGGGTTGGGAAGTCCAAGATCAGAGTGCCAGCGTTGTTGGGTTCTGGTGAATGCTCTCTTCCGGACTGTAGACTTCAGACTTCTTGCCATGCCCTCACATAGTAGAAGGGTCTAGCTAGCTCTCTTGAGCCTCTTTTACACGGGTACTAATCACAGTCATCTTGATACCATCACCTTGAGGATCAGGATTTCAACACATAAATCTGGGGAGGACATAAACATTCAGATCAGAGCCAGTAGAATTAGGAGCAAAGGTGGATGACTTGGTCTTGGTCTTGAGCAATAGAAGAATATTTCAGGGGCGCAGTGGCTCATTCCTATAATCCCAGCACTTTGGGAGGCTGAGGCAGGCAGATCACTTGAGGTCAGGAGTTTGAGACCAGCCCGGCCAAAATCGTGAATCCCCATCTCTACTAAAAATATAAAAATTAGCCACATGTGGTGATATGCACCTGTAGTCACAGTCATTCGAGAGGCTGATACAGGAGAACTGCTTAAACCCGGATGCGGAGGTTGCAGTGAGACCAGACTGCACCCTGCACTCCAGCCTGGGAAACAGAGAGCATGACTCTGTCCCAAAAAAAAAAAAAAAAAAAAAAAAAAAAGTACTGCGATGTGTGCCTTTCAGGGTTCTTCAAAGAAACAGAGCCAATAGGAATGTGTGTGTATACACACACACACACACACACACACACTCTTGTTATATATCTATACTACATATAGATTTAGCAATCGTAGGGACTAACAAGCTGAGATTTGTAGGGAAGGCCAGCAGGCTGCAAGCTTAGAACTTGGGCAGGAAGTAACACTACAGTCTTGAGGCAGAATGGAAACCTTTAAGACTTTTGCTCTTAAAGTCTTTTTTTTTTTTTTCTTTTTGAGACGGAGTACAATGGCACGATCTCAGCTCACTGCAACCTCTGCCTTCCTGGTTCAAGCAATTCTCCTGCCTCAGCCTTCTGAGTACCTGGGATTACAGGCATGTGCCATCACACCTAGCTAATGCTTGTTTGTGTGTGTGTGTGTGTGTGTGTGTGTGTGTGTGTGTGTGTGTGTGTGTGTGTGTTTTAAGACGGAGTCTTGTTCTGTGGCCCAGGCTGGAGTGCAGTGGTGCTATCTCAGCTCACTGCAACCTCCACCTCCCAGTTCAAGCAATTCTCCTGCCTCAGCCTCCCGAGTAGAGTAGCTGGGATTACAGGCGCACACTAACACATCCTGCTAATTTTTGTATTTTTAGTAGAGATAGAGTTTCACCATGTTGGCCAAGGTGGTCTCCAACTCCTGACCTCATGGTATCTATCCACCTCAGCCTCCCAAAGTGCTGGGATTACAGGCGTGAGCCACCATGCCTGGCCACTCTTAAAGTCTTTTGTGGGGACTCACTCATAACCCAGAGTTGGTATAAAGATTATTTTAAGCTGAAGACATTTGAGATTCAACAGACCAAGAAAAAAGACTTATCTGAGCTACACTTATCTGACTAAAAACAACAACTTCTGGAAAATAAGGCTGCCATCAATTCCTACTGAGGGCACATCTACTCCCAGAAGGAAACCTACCCCAAATTGAATAAAACCTACCCCAAATTGCTTCTGCAGGGGAGTTACAACCCTGAAGCAGAAGGAAAGACCACTTATACCTGTATAAGCAAACATTATCACAAACTTTCTCTATTTTTTGAAACAGTCTCATTCTGTCGCCCAGGCTGGAGTACAATGACATGATCTCAGCTCACTGCAACCCCTACCTCCCGGGTTCAAGTGATTCTCCTGCCTCAGTCTCTGGTGTAGCTGAGACTACAGGCACCTGCTACCACACCCAGCTAATTTTTTTTTTTTTAAGGTGGAGTTTTGCTCCTGTTGACCAGGCTGGAGTGCAATGGCGCGATCTTGGGTCACCACAACCTCCACCTCCTAGGTTCAAGTGATTCTCCTGCCTCAGCCTTCTGAGTAGCTGGGATTACAGGCATGCGCTACCACATCCAGCTAATGTTTTGTATTTTTAGTAGAGACAGGGTTTCTCCATGTTGGTCAGGCTGGTCTCAAACTCCTGACCTGAGGTGAGCTGCCCACCTCGGCCTCCCAAAGTGCTGGGATTGCAGGTGTGAGCCACTGCGTCCGGCTCAATTTTTGTATTTTTAGTAGAGATGGGGTTTCACCATGTTGGCTAGGCTGGTCTCAAACTCCTGATCTCAAGTGATCTGTCCACCTCAGCCTCCCAAAGTGCTGGGATTACAGGTGTGAGCCACCGCACCCGGCCCATTATCACAAGCTTTCTTATCTCCTGTTTGTTCTCCTAAAAACCCCTTAATCTTCCAAAATTGTCAATTGTTTTTCCACAGGTGCCTTTCTCTCCTTCCCCTTCACCAATTAAGATGGCATATAAGCCCCAAATTCTAGCCAGCCCTTTAAATTATTCATCACAGAATTCTCGCATTTCTATATACCTTGCACATGTGAGTATGAACTGTTTTTTTTTTTTGTTGTTGTTTGTTTTTTGATTTTCTCCTATTAAAGTATCTTTTGTGAGTTTAATTTACAGGCTTTAGCTATTGAATCTAAGTAGTTGAGAAGTTTTTTCTCTCCTACACTCTCAATTGGTTGGATGAGGGCCATTCACATTACTGAAGATAGTTTCCTTTACTTAACTTCAACTGATTGTAGACATTAACCACATCTACATATTACCTTCACAGCAACACCTAGGTTAGTGTTTCATTAAAAACATTACTAGGCCGGGCTCAGTGGCTCATGCCCGTAATCCCAGCACTTTGGGAGGCCGAGACAGGCCGATCACCTGAGGTCAGGAGTTCGAGACCAGCCTGACCAACGTGGAGGAAACCCCGTCTCTACTAAAAATACAAACTTAGCCAGGCATGGTGGTGCATGCCTATAATCCCAGCTACTCAGGAGGCTGAGGCAGGAGAATCACTTGAACCTGGGAGGCGGAGGTTGCTATGAGCCGAGATTGTGTCCAGCCTGGACAACAAGAGCAAAACTTTGTCTCAAAACAAATAAACAAACAAAAAACACAAAAAGAACAACAACAAAAATTACTGCCTGGGTATGGTGATTCATGCCTGTAATCCCAGCACTTTGGGAGGCAGAGGAGGGTGGAACACTTGAAGTCAGGAGTTCGAGACCGGCCTGGTAAACATGGTGAAACGCTGTCTGTACTAAAAATACAAAAATTAGCTGGGTGTGGTGGTGGCTGCCTATAGTCCCAGCTCCTCAGGAGGCTGAGGCAGGAGAATCACTTGAACCCGGAGGCGGAGGTTGCGGTGAGCCCAGGTTGCTCCTCTGTACTCCAGCCTGGGCAACAGAGCAAAACTCCAACTTAAAAAATAAAAAATTAGCCAGGCGTGGTGGTGCACACATGTAATCCCAGCTACTTGGGAGGCTGAGGTAAGAGGACCACCTGAGCCCAGGACGTTGAGGCTACAGTGAGCCATGACTGCACCACTGCCCTCTAGCCTGGGTGACAGAGTGAGACCATGTCTCAACAACAACAAAGGATGTTCAAGCTTTTTAGGCTTGGAGGCAGTGTTTTCCAACTATCCATCCACATTCTTGCCTTGTCCTACCCTTAACAATTACACGTGTATTTCTAACGACTAGTTGGGGTTAGGGATGCAATGCGTGGCTATGTAAGGAAGGTCCGCCTGGGGATCACCAATGACCTTGGCCCTGTACATGCAGTGCTTCAGATAAAAATAATCCCAGTGGAAGCAGTACCCTGTCTGTAAGAGACAGAGCGGTCTGTTGACCAAGAAATGAATAATCGGTCACTAACAAGAGTAGAAAAGAGAGCAAGAAATGACATGAGAAATTTTTCTGAAATATGAGAGATTTGCCACCTTCCTCTGGGCAGGGACATGCTGACTGGTTAATGCACTTGCTTCAATCAATTGACATTTAAGCAATTAGCGTAACCTTCAGCACAGGTTTACAAGCCTTCTCCATTCGACATAAGATTTATTTATCTGGGTTAGTGTTTTCCTGAGTTTCGTTTCTATTTTTAGGTTTGGATTTTTTTCTAAGCAACAAGTGGATATGACCTGTAAATTATAAGCTTGGCGTTTTGGCAGCTGCAATCATGAAAACCTGAAGCATGAAGATTAAAACCCCCGCCTGGCCTGAAAGCACTTCACTTACTCTGTTAGACTGGTAACTTGTTGCCAACAGAAACTTAAAGAAGCACTTTCTGCAATTAGTGTGGTAACTACCATTAATGGCTTTGTTTTCTCCAGACAAGCCAACGGCACTGGCATTAGTCTTTAGTCTCGATGAACAAGTTCTGAGAAATGAAAAGCAAGGGAAAGAGAATAGCACCCAGCAGCAAATCCAGCTGCAAAATGCTTTTTGGTCCTCCAAGGTGAATTAAAACCTTGAACTTAGAAACCGACATGACAGACTTTCTTTAATGTGCCAGAAATGACCAGTGACACAAGCTTTGTAACCTCCAGTCCAAATCTTACTAAACACCAGACCACTTTCCATAGCCCCTGGGGCACCAAGCTTCAGGGATGCCCACAGCTCTCCAGCTTTCCAGACAGTGGTGCTTCATCCTCTCCCAAAAGACTTCCCTTTGATTCCTCATCACTCAAGGGTTCTGCAACCCACTTTCTTACATGCAGCTGCAGACCTACAGCTAAGGTAGGACTCAGGGAGGGGGAAATGAATGTTCACCACTGGGCTGTGGTACTATGTATATTATCTACTTTATCTCCTTTATCTCTTTACCTCACACAAGCCCTGTAAATTAAGCATTATTATTATCATCCTCATTTTCTCACTGAGCAAAATGAGCTTGAGAGAAATGAAGCAACACACTGCCTGTCTCACAGCTAGTAAGTGCTGGAAATGGGCTTCTGCCTAGCTCCTTTTGAATTCAAACATGGCAGGCTTCATTAATCTGCATTATGAACCAGGATTTTACCTACTTAGTTGATACCAGATAATTTCCCAAGAAAGGGTGACCTCTTCTCAGCTTATCTGTCACTGAGTGTGTGTGGAGGGTCTGATGGCTTAACTACACAATGACATTTCCCAAGACATTTTTTACTTAGTGCAGACAAGGGAGTATCAACCTGGGCTTTCATCTCTTTGGTGTGGTAAGACACCGACAGGCCATTTAATAAGCATAGTGCTGCCGTTGCGGGGTGCCGGTAGGCACAGCAGCCTCGGAGGAGAGTCCTGGCTCACAGGTCCTGAGTTCCCAGTTAGCGTGATGAGCTGCCAGTTCCCTTCCACTGCCAGCAGTAACGCACCCAGGGCAACATGGCTTTACCCTTCTCCAGGGGATTTCACACCCATGGTCTCATTTAAACTTCAAACACCATACTCAGAAAATAAAGTTGCAAGAAAACGTTCTTTTCTTCCTTTCTTCTTGAGACGAAGTCTCATTCTGCCGCCCAGGCTGGAGTGCAATGGCACAATCTCAGCTCACTGCAACCTGTGCCTCCCAGGATCAATCAATTCTCCTGCCTTGGCCTCCCAAATAGCTGGGATTACAGGCACCCATCACCACGCCCAGCTAATTTTTGTATTTTAGTAGAGACAAGGTTTCATCAAGTTATCTAGGCTGGTCTCGAACTCCTGACCTCAAGTTATCCACCCGCCTTGGTATCCAAAGTGCTGGGGGATTACCGGCATGAGACACTGCGCCTAGTTGGAAACTTTTATTCTACCTTCCACTCTGTGTCCTAGAACCAGAAGAGCCATTCTATCAGCCTGTTCCTGGCTAATTGCAGTTAATAAATTCATAATGCTAGTTTGAGCGTCCACAGGAACAAGACTGTTTCTTAGTCTCACTTAAACTTGTGAGGACATGAGCTGAATAATTTGGAGTGACAATTGATCTATGAAAGATTCCCAAATGATGAATTCAAAGTACTCACTCACGGTGCCATTCAGAGATGGTGGTACCTCCACCACTCCACTGAGGAGGCTCTTTATATGGCCATCAGAAGCACTTTGTTGGCCAAATCCAGTAAAAAGTCTTCTGTTTATATATTTATATATATATATATATATATATATATATATATTTTTTTTTTTTTTTTTTTTTTTTAATTTTTGAGACAGAGTCTCACTCTTTCGCATAGGCTGGAGTGCAGTGCTGTGATCTCTTCTCACTGCAACTTCCACCTCCCAGGTTCAAACAGTTCTCCTGCCTCAGCCTCCTGAGTAGCTGGGATTACAGACATGCACCACCATGCTCGGCTAATTTTTGTATTTTTACAAAATGGGGTTTCACCATGTTGATCAGGCTGGTCTTGAACTCCTGACTTCGTGATCCGCCTGCCTCAGCCTCCCAAAGTTCTGCAATTACAGACGTGAGCCACCGCACCCAGCCCTATTTATTTATGTTTTTTGACAAGATCTTGCTCTGTCGCCCAGGCTGGAGTGCAGTGGCACGATCATGACTGATGGCAGCCTCAACCTCCCAGACTCAAGTCAACTTCCCACCTCAGCCTCCTGAGTAGCTGGGACTGCAGGTATAAGTCACCACACTTGGCTAATTTTTTGCAGACATGGGGTTTCACTGTGTTGACCAAGCTGGCCTCAAATTCGTGGGCTCAAGCATCCCTCCCATCTTGGTCTCCCAAAGTGCTGGGATTACAGGCATGAGATATCACGCCCAGCCCAATAAACACTTTTCAATCTTCATCGTACTGGAGGTTAGCAATTCACACATGTGACCAGTGGCTCCTTACAATACTCTTTTTGGTACCTCTGACACTATACTCCCTTGGATTTTCTGCCACCTGTCTGGCTGTACCTTTTTTGTTTTCTTTGGTAACTTGTTGGCTGGTACCCAATAACTACGTATAATGAGTTCCTCTGATGTCAGTCCCTGGGTCCTCTTCTTTTCTCACTGTATACTTTCTGCTTGGGCAGTCTCATCCCTTCCTATTGGTTTTTTCCAGTGAGTTACAGATTTATACCACCAACCTAGTTTTTTCATATATCACGAGATACGTATATCCAACTAGTATTTAATGTCTCCACTTGGAAGTTCTACAGGCATCTTACACCTGACATGTCAAAACAGAAGCCAGCCTTTATCTTCATTGCCCTTCTCCTTGCAACCTCCTTCATTATTTCTCCACTCAGCTAATGGCACCACTAACTCCCAAGAGCACAAGCCAGTAACCTGAAGCCATCCTTGGTAACTCCCTCTGTCACCTACTACATTCACACCATGTCTAGTGATCAAAGGTTCTATCTCCACCATGTCTCAAATCCACACTTCTCTGCCATCACCTGCTCCAAACTAGCATCTTCTCTCCCCTAACCTACTGCCTATAATCTCCTAACCGGCCTCTCTTCTCTTTTTTAATTCTCTTCTTCCATTAATTCTCTTTTTTAAAGGTAATTTAGAGCATGAATTAAAATTCTTCAGTAGCTTTCCATTGCACTAGGGCAGAATCTAGAATCCTTACTTAGGCTTTTGCCTATCTCTCCAGTCTCTCTCTCTCTCTCTTTCTTTCTTTTCCTTCTCTCTTTCTTTCCTTCCTTCCTTCCTTCTTTTTGTTGTCGTTGTTGAGACAGAGTTTCACTCTTGTCGCCCAGGCTGGAGTGCAATGGCGCGATCTCGGTTCACTGCAATATCTGCCTCCCCAGGTTCAAGCGATTCTCCTGCCTCAGCCTGCCTAGTAGCTGGGATTACAGGTGCCCACCACCACGCCCAGCTAATTTTTTGTATTTTAGAGACAGGGTTTCACTATGTTGGCCAGGCTGGTCTCTAACTCCTGACCTCAGGCAGTCCACCCGCCTCAGCCTCCCAAAGTGCTTGGATTACAGGCGTGAGCACTGCGCCTGGCTTAGGCTCTTTTCAAGCCATTCTTTTCCCTCCCTAACTATGCCTCAGCCACACTTCTCCTTCATTTATAGCCAAGCTCTTTCTGACCACAGGGTTTCCTTTGCCTGGAATTCTCTTCCCCCCTCTTGCCTTGCCTTGCCCTTCTCCTTTCCCATACACTAGTTGCCTGGCTAACTTCTACTTACCTTCAAGCCTTCATATTCTCCTCTCAGAGAAGCTTTTCTTAACCTTCCAATCTAAAATAGGTCCAGCTGGGTACGGTGGCTCGTGCCCATGAACCCAGCACTTTGAGAGGCTGAGGTGGAAGGATCACTTGAGGCCAGGAGTTCCAGACCAGTCTGGGTTACACAGCAAGACCCCAACTCTAATAAAAAATAAAATAAGTCCCTCTTTATCCTTCTTTTTTATAACTTTTCATTCATAATGTTTACTACAGTTTGGAATTGTAATTGTACATTTATTGGTATAGTAACTTGTTCAACATCTTTTTTCCCTATAGACTGAAAGGTCCCTGGGAGGACAAATCACATGTCTTTTGTGTACTGAGGTATGCCCACTCACACTTACCAAAGTGCCGGTGACGTAACAGACCTTTAATAATTGTTGAATGAAGAATAAATTAACGTCCTCCTGATAGGCATACTTGATGGTGAAAGTAGACATCAGGGCTGGATGCTGGTAATTATTAAGTCAGTTATATAGTTTGGCTGTGTCCCCACCCAAATCTCATCTTGAACTGTGGTTCCCATAATCCCTCACACATTGTGGGAAGGAGCCAGTGGGAGGTGATTGAATCACGGGCGGTTACCCTCATGTTGTCTTGTGATAGTGAGTGAGTGATGTTCCCCTGCTTTGCTCTGCACTTCTCCTTGCTGCAGCCATGTGAAGAAGGACGTGTTTGCTTCCCCTTTTGTCATGATTGTAAGTTTGCTGAGGCCTCCCCAGCCAAACTGGAACTGAGTCAATTATACCTCTTTCCTTTATAAATTACCCAGTCTTAGGTATGTCTTTATTATCAACGTGAGAATGAACTAATATGGTAAGCTTATATAGATCCCCCTTGCTGGGATTCTAGGCTCACCAACCAGCTTTTTGATAATACACCTTTTCATTTCTAATTTAAATAGCTTCAGGTCCCATGGAGGCTGTAATTGAGCTTTAACACCCAAATTCCTGATTTACTGGCTCTCCTAGAGAGCCACATGCCTCAGCCCCTGAAGGATCCCCAACTACGTCTCAGGGTCCACTTCTTCCCTCAGCCCTCTGCTCCTCTGGAAGGATGTTGTCTATCCCCAGGGGCTCTCCTCGGGGCTTTCCCAAATGATCAAGCCCTCAAGGATCCACTTAATGCTCTGTCCCTTTCATCCGCACTATACTACAGATTTCTCCAAGGACCCTTTTTGTTCCAAAAACCCAACTCAGACTAGTTGAGCACAAAGGAGCCCTGACTAATTCTCATAACCCTGGAAGAAACAGAGCCAAACCTTGAGGGAAGCTGGAAGCGAGAATCTCTGTTCTCTGGCTCTTGCCCTCTGCCCCTCATCTCAGCTCTTCTCTTCCTGTTGGCTTCGTCTTCTCTTTTTTCAGACAACTTCTCTCCATGTACTTGGTGACATAGCTGTAGCTTCCCTCAGATTTTTCTAAATAGACCTGGTGGAGGAAGGAAGGCTTTTTCGTGTCTGGGATGTGGGACATGGGACTTCATGCCCAATTCTGACATCCCAGACATGAAAGAGCCTTCCTCCATCAGATCTATTTAGACAAATCTGAGGGAAGTTCATTGACCGGTCACATGGACAGCTTGGGTTACCTTTCAGCCCTATGTGGCCAAGGGTGGGGATTCACAGGTCTGGAATAATGAGGAACAGTTTCCCGTAGGAAGGGAGGAGGGAGGTGCAATACCAGAAAAAGGGAAAAGATATGAGGCAGTGTTAGCAAATGCCCACCACACTATCATTTATGCAGAAATGATGAAGTTGCCTTTATGAGTTGAATTATGTCCCCAAAAAACATATGTTAAGGCCAGGTGTGGTGGCTCACACTTGTAATCCCAGCACTTTGGGAGGCCAAAGCAAGAAAGTGATTTGAGCCCAGAAGTTTGAGATCAGCCTGGGCAACATGGTGAGACCCCATCTCTACAAAAAGATTTTAAAATTAGCTGGGTATGGTGGCAGGAGCCCATGGTCCGAGCTACTCAGGAGGCTGAGGAGGGAGGATCACTTGAGCGTGGAAGGTCAAGACTGCAGTGAGCCGTGATTTTACCACTGCATTGTAGCCTGGGTAATAGACTGAGACCCTGCCTCAAAAAAAAGAAAAAAAAGATATGGCCAGGCATGGTGGCTCACACCTGTAATCCCACCACTTTGGGAGGCCAAGGCGGGCAGATCACAAGGTTATGAGTTCGAGACCAGCCTGGACAACATGGTGAAACCCCGTCTCTAATAAAAATACAAAAATTAGCCAGGCACAATGGCAGGCACCTGTAATCCCAGCTACTCCGGGAGCTGAGGCAGGAGAATCCTTGAACCCAGGAGGCAGCAGAGGTTGCAGTGAGCTGAGATCATGCCACTGCACTCCAGCCTGGGCGACAGAGCGAGACTCTGTCTCAAAAAATAAAAATAAAAAAAAGAGATGTTAACTTCGCGGCTAATATTTAAGATTCTGAATCTGCAAAGGCAAAGGCCAACCTTTCTGAGCCTGTCTGGAGGTGTCTAACAGAAAGGTAGATGACATCTGTCTCTATGACATCACCTTGTTCCTTTCCATGGATAAAATGGATTCAGGGGCTGGGCAAGGTGGCTTATGCCTGTAATCCCAGCTACTAGGGAGGCTGAAGCACAAGAATTGCTTGAACCCAGGAGGCAGAGGTTGCAGGGAGCTGAGATGGTACCACTGCACTCCAGCCTGGGAGACAGAGCGAGACTCTGTCTCAAAAACAAAAAGAATAATGAAATGGGCTGAGCCTGGTAGCTCACGCCTGTAATCCCAGCACTTTGGGAGGCTGAGGCAGACCGATCATGAGGTCAGGAGTTTGAGACCAGCCTGGCCAATGTGGCAAAACCTCGTCTCTACTAAAAATACAAAAATTAGTCAGGCGTGGTGTTGCATGCCTGTAATCCCAGCTATTCGGGAGGCTGAGGCAGGAGAATTTTTTGAACCTGGGAGGCAGAGGTTGCAGTGAGCCAAGATCATGCCACTGCACTCCAGCCTGGGAGACAAGAGCAAGACTCCAACTCAAAATAAATAAACAAATAAAATAGAACAAAATAAAATAAAATGGATTCAGAGCATAACACTCTTTCCTGCCATGGACTCTCCTCTAACTGAGGATTAGAACTAAACGTGACTGTTTTCCCACTGTATCCCTCATGGCTGCTGTAATTTTTATTTTATCTTTATTTTCATCCTACAGAAACACTCCCAACAGATTAACTCTACAATTATGTAGTTGTGGCTTCAAATGCCCAAGAATACTTGTCCTTGGGTATAATTTTTTTGTAACTCTAAGTAGTTATGAGTGTCTGTTTGTGTGCATGGATGCTTTGCTTCAAATGAGTTGCTTTTACAATGTGATAACCTTGTGCCATATGTTGGGCAAATATCTTGGCCATAATTCACAAGCAACTGACACATTAATAGATTCTCTGCCCGTTCTCATTGTGGAGATTCTGTGTTAGTGGCCTTTGTCTACCATGGAACTGACAGAGGGGGCAGGATTAGCTCACTGACGCTTGGAACACAAGTGACGAGGGATTTCATGAAAACAAAGCCAAACAAACGAGGCAGCTTCCACTGGCACCTGGCTGAATAAATTAAACTTGATTGAATCCTCTATTATAACAATGACAGAAAAGGAGGTAAAATATGCCTTTCCTAATGAGTTTCTTTACAGTCATTTACTATTTAAAACTTGCTATTCTAGGAAAGCTGCAATTGCGTAAGACTGCTTTGACTGGGTCTTGAAGGCTCTACAGAATCTCTGGGCTCACAGAAGCATTTTGCATAGTTATTGGACAATGTTGCTTCAGAGCCCAGCTAGCAAGGGAACCCTACACTCTCTTCATCTTGGCCTGCCCTAGGTACTGAGTGGTCACAGGAAGATGAGCTCAAAGCAGGAGAAACGAAATGTGCCAAGCAGGGAAAAGACTGAATTGAAGCAACAATCTAAAAAGAATCGCAAAATAGGAACAACATAGGTGCAGCTTTTACATGAAAGAAGAAGAAACAGCACCAAGATTTACTAATAAGCTTGGCATAAAGAAACACTGCCGGCCAGGCACGGTGGTTCACACCTATATTCACAACACTTTGGGAGGTTGAAGCAGGAGGATCATTTGAGGCCAGGAGTTTGAGATCAGCCTATCACTACTAAAAATGTAAACATTTAGCTGGGCATGGTGGTGTGCTCCTGTAGTCCCAGCTACTGGGGAGGCTGAGGTGGGAGGACTTGAGCCCCGGAAGTCAAGGCTGCAGTGAGCTAAGATCATGCCAGTGCACTCCAACCTGGGTGACAGTAAGACCCCCGTCTCCGAGGAAAAAAATAGAAACACTTCCATCATTGAATTTAACATTATCTATCAGTCTTTAGTTTGCCATGAATTGTCATTACCAGTCAACATGAGGTACCCAAATACAAAACTACAAAGGAAAAAATACTTTCCACTTTGTAAAAATGAATGCACATAGCATTATGAGAGTGCCCTTTGAGGGCTGGGCATGGTGGCTCACTCCTGTAATCCCAGCACTTTGGGAGGCCGAGGCAGGTGGATCATGAGGTCAGGAGTTCGAGACCAGCCTGGCCAGCATGGTGAAACCCCATCTCTACTAAAAATACAAAAATTAGCTGGGCATGGGGGTGTGTGCCTGTAGTCCCAGCTACTCCAGAGGCTGAGGCAGGAGAATCACTTGAATCCGGGAGGCGGAGGTTGCAGTAAGCTGAGATCACACCACTGCACTCCAGCCTGGGCCACAGAGCAAGACTCCATCTAAAAAAAAAAAAAACAAAAACAAAACAAAAAAAAAAGCAGTGCCCTTTGGAAAGGTGGATGCCTACATAGTGTGAGTTTAATGGAGTCACATTTGTTTAAATAAAAATTCCCCTCAATCTGTCATTGCACTCTCCTCCCACTGTGAACATCCACCAATAGTCTGTCGTTTGAAATATACAAGGGCAGCAATGTAGAGCCCAGAAAAAAAGGGTTAAAATATACCGGGATTAAACTGTTACCGAGGAGTCAAATGGGTAACTGAGGTTAGCGTTCACCCATTAGTACCTTGTAGTTGAGCAGAGAATTAGCTACTCACCTTTATGTAGGATTGATGTTTGATTTCTTTGTGGGATCGGAGGGCCCACCCCTAACAGGAAGTGACCAAGGGTCATACAGAGTAGAATAAACAAAGCATGTGAAACAGCATGAGAGACACAGAGAGGCAGCATGTGCGGTGAGAACATGTATTGAACATATTACAGGAAATTATTATTACTGCCACTTCCTAAGCTGTAAACTTTTCCAATAAATAACTGAGTTTTATGAGCTTCAGGGTCCTCATCTATAAAACTAGGGTCAACATAGCACTGCCTTAAGATGGTTGTGGAAGCTAAATATAAAATATATTATTGAGCTATTTTGCCATTGAAAGTAACGGCAAAATCTACAATTACTTTTGTACCAACCTAAAAATATAAACATGAGCATACGAGATCTGGAATGCATTTTAAAATGTGTACTGCCAAAGCTGGGCACAGTGGTGTGTGCCTGTAGTCCCACTTGCTTGGAAAGCTGAGGTGGGAGGACCGCAGGAACCCAGGAGTTCTGGGCAGCAGTGAGCTGTGACTGCGATGTTGAGCAGCCACTGCACTCCAGCCGGCAATCCTCTAAACAATAATCAACATAAAATGAACTTGCTACCCACTCTCTTTCAGGGTAAGCCATAACAGTGAAGGGGAACAAGTTAAGGAGAACAATTGAGTGCCTAAGGAAGGTTCTGGAGTGTGGACAAAGGTGGAGATGGCTCCTTTAACTGATTAATAAAAAGCCTTCTTTATGCCATTATTATAAACAGTACAAAACTTCAGCTAGGGCTTTTGGCAAACTTTTTTTTTTCTGAGATGGAATCTCCCTCTGTCACCCAGGAGCAAGACTGGCCCAAACACGGCTCACTGCAACCTCCATCTTCCAGGTTCAAGCAATTCTCCTACCTCAGCCTTCTGAGTAGCTGGGATTACAGGCATGTGCCACCATGCCCAGCTAATTTTTGTACTTTTTTTTTTTTTTTTTTTGTACTTTTAGTAGAAATGGGGTTTCACCATGTTGGCCAGGCTGGTTTTGAACTTCTGATGTCAGGTGATCTGCCTACTTCAGCCTCCCAAAGTGCTGGAATTACAGGCGTGAGCCACCGCGCCCAGCCTTGGCAAACTTTGTGAAGGATCAGATAGTAAAAAAATACATATACATGAGAGAGATCCAAGATGGCCGATGAGCAACAGCTCAGGATTGTAGCTCCCAGGGAAAGCACAGAGAGCAAGTGGACGCCACACTTTCCGACGAATTTTTGTTGCCCACAGACTGGGAGATTCCCAGCAGAAGAGCCCCACCGGTTGCCAGCGCGACTCTTTTGGCCAGCGCAGCTGTTTTGCCGGCGCCCCGGCACAGCGCTTCTCGGTGCGGAGTGTATGGGACTGGGTGCCCTTTTAGTCGGGCTTGGCTGGTCCCATCCCCACAAGGAGAACAGCAATTGGAAGCGCTGAGGACTGAGTTTCACAGCAAGCACAGCTGAACCCAGGAAGACCTAGCTCTGTGGCGAACGGGCATCCACCAAAGGAAAACTAAGAAGCAGAAAAACTTCATCACAAGGCGGAAAGAGATCCAAGATGGCCGATTAGCAGCAGCTCAGGATTGTAGCTCCCAGTGAAAGCGCAGAGAGCAAGTGGATGCCGCAATTTCAGATGAAATTTTGTTGCCCACAAACTGGGAGATTCCTGACAGAGGAGCCACACGGGTTGCCGGTGCTACTGTTTTGCTGGCGCTCCAGCGCAGCGCTTCTCAGTGCGGAGTGTATGGGACCGGGTGCCCTTTTAGTCAGGCTCGGCTGGTCCCATTCCCACAAGGAGAACAGCAATTGGAAGCGCTGAGGACTGAGAGTTTCACAGCAAGCACAGCCGAACCCAGGAAGACCTAGCTCTGTGGGGAAGGGGCGTCCATTGAAGGAAAACTAAGAAACAGAAAAAACTTCATCACCAACAAGCCAGACGTCCACTCAGAGACCCAATCTGAAAATCGGCAATTACAAAGACGACAGGTGGATAAATCCACAAAAATGGGAAGAAACCAGTGCAAAAAGGCT